>JAXGGA010004803.1:0-84257 GCA_038373865.1 Uloborus plumipes
TCAAGCGTTTAGGAGAACTATTGTTCTTTTACATTTCCCGATGTTGTTATTGATTATGATTTTTTCACTACCCACAGAATCCGCCAACATTAATTTAATTAAAAACTAATTTTTGTTCATTCTTTAAAATTAAACCTAGTTAAGTAGTGTATAGAATGAGATTGCCAAAGGCATTAAAAATTAAAAAACTAACATATAATGAGGTACGTATTTAAATAGTTTATCGTTTAGAGATAAAAAATATTGTTCATCTTATGAGTGAGTGTTTTGTTCAGTGGATTTTTGTACTGAAAAAGTTGAACAAATTTAATTAAAAGGTATGGGTACGAAGTTGAAAGTAAATATTAGGTATTCAATGGCGGTTTTATTTTTTATTTAAAAAAATTTTGTGTATGAAAAATTAGAAATCAACAAAATCTAAAATTTGTTTTGTCTTCCAGACTAATAAATTCATTATATTTATGAGTTTCACATCAAGTGTGTTCTAAAATCATCACCGAGATGCTCTATACAGTAACCTTTTAAGCACAAGTTTCTCTTCAATCGTGTTTCAAATGTTCAGTTTTCATGATAACATGTTTTAATATTTTTTTTCATAAAGCTAATGGGGGTGTGTGGGGCAGGCCTTCCCCGCAGTGCCCTCTCCTTGTCAAATACTTTCCAATCCTTAATTTTTGTTACACCTTGCCCCACTTTGCTTGGAACTGTGTTACTGCAGGAACCGACATGACCTTAAAGCAACTTAAAGCAACTAAAAAGCAAAAAATAATATATAACATTTACATAAAAAAATTCCCATGTCTATTAATTAAATTTGTTGAACTTTTTCAGTACAAAGATCCATTGAAAAAAATACTCATAAGATGAACAGTATTTTTTATCTCGTAAACAATAAACTATTTTAGTACCTACCTCATTATATGTTAGTTTCTTAATTTTTAATTGCCTTTTGCAGTCTCATTCTATACACTACCTAATCTAATTAGGTTTGATTTAAAAGACCGAACAAAAATTAGTTTTCAATTAAATTAATGTTAAAGTAGGATTCTGTGGATAGTCAGTCAGGTTAGGTAACAGTTTCTATTACTTGAAAATGTTTCATTGTTGTAAAGAATGGTAGTTTTGCATGTTTAGAAGATATCTAAAAAATCAAGAAAAAAATTAATGTTTAAGAGTAATATAGTGCTTTTTAAAATTCTTTACGCTATGATATCGGGTAAAAAAGAAGAAAAAAAAAGAGCAGTTTTTAAAACTTTTTTTTAATCCCCCCCAAAAAAGCTGAAAATATCCAATTTTTCGGTTTTTCTGGTTTTTTCCTAGATCAGAAGGTATAATTCGATCTCAATATATTTTTTAAAATTTCAGAGGTCTTCACCAATCGTATCTTTTCCGCCCAAGAGCATTAAAAAAAATATTGAAACAAAAATTTAAAAAAAAAACGCTAAAAATACATAAAAATTTTCATTTTTTCAAAATTTCAGGCTCGTTGCGGGATCGAAAGATATTATCCGATTTCAAAAAATTTTGTTTTGTTTTGTAAGTCTTCACCAATCGCAACTTTTCCGCACTATTACGATTCTAAAATAAAAACTTTGTTTTTTTCGCTCCACCCTAGCACCCCGAAACCCCCACGGAGCGGGGGGAAGGAGGGGGGGGGCTTCCAGAAAAATAGCACTATGAGTTACAAGGGGAAAATATTTCTTTTGTTTAATAGTGAAGTGGGGAGTGTGCACTTACAAATCTAGCAAGGGGGCGTTGGTTGAGGACACGATTGAAATTCATTTGAGTTGTGTAAATAGTCGCATGCTAATTTATATGGTATAGAATCACTAGCAAAAATCAAAACTGTAGTTACTGTGGATTTTCTTCAAAACTGAGTGCACAAAACTGAGTCTTCAAATATGTTTTCAGAGTGAAAAAATCATAATCAATAACAACATCGGAACTGTAAAAAGAGATCAAGTAGTTCTCCTGAACTGCTACAACACGTCTGAATTTTTATATTTCTTCTCATTCACATCTATTTTAACTATTTATTCACATCTAATTTAAATTTTTCTTGCTATTGATTGGACATTAGGACTCAAACGATATTCTATTCTAGAAATCAGTAAACTTCGACACACATGAGGACTGCGTACTATGCGCCTGCCTACACAGATAGTACAATACAGATTTTATTGAAGGAAAGAAATTAAAGCACAGAGAAGGAAGTTACACCCAGGGCAAAGGCGGGAATCGAACCCGCGCCTCTTGAGTTTACAAACTGACGGGCAGACCCACTGCGCCGTTGAGGCCCCGCCTCAAACGATATCGTTTCTCCGAACGGGTCATTTTCCACCGCATTTCATTTCGAAACGGCACGGTGTTCGTACGTATATTATTATGGCTGCTCAATTTAACAGATTACGACTAATATCTTTGCTTTACCTCCGGAGAAAAAGAAAACAAATTAAGAGACGGTGGGAGGGGTGCACGATAGTTTTAAAAAAAGGTACATTGTAGGCGAGTTTTATATACTTTTCAAGAAATTGCAAAAAGAATTTCGGTGATTTTAAATATTTTTACTAAATTCAGAAAGAATAGTAAAAATTTAAAATCTGGACAAGGTTATTTAACACAAGTAGTTTAATCAAACAAGTAGTTAAGTGTATAATATATCTCCCCAAAAACAACAGTGTTGTAAAAAAATCCCCCGCCAAGAAAACCTTAAATACTCAGCCTTAAAAAGTTATGATATCGAGTTTTCCCGCCAAGTTTGTGCCAAACTACAACTAACCTGTATGTATAGTTCTTTTAAATTGTTTTCAGTTTTGCCAGGCGGGAAGCTTTGTCTTGTGAGGTGGTTGCTTAATGAGTAAAAACTTCCCGCCTGGCAGGACTGAAAACAATTTAAAAGAACTATACATACAGGTTAGTTGTAGTTTGGCACAAACTTGGCGGGAAAACTCGATATCATAACTTTTTAAGGCTGAGTATTTAAGGTTTTCTTGGCGGGGGATTTTTTTACAACACTGTTGTTTTTGGGGAGATATCACATGTTTTTGCATTAATATTATTTCTTTGCCTGTTTTTTTTTCTCTTCAAAATTTACTTTGCATGTGTTTTTTTCCCTTCAACATTTTTCTTGGCGGTCCGACATCTGTGGTTTTCTTGGCGGCATGCATTTGGTGCAAAAGTTCAAGGATCTTCTTCAGTCTGGGATAAATTTGAAATCAATCACAATGTACCACCCGAACCGACGCAAAACAAAGCTAGTTGCTAACAATACTACGATTAAATTAAAAGTTAAAAAAAAAAACCCCAACCCTTACTGCCGATCTCATATTAAAATGAACTAAATTGAAGATCCCATTTAAAAGCCCTATGCAATAAAATCAATTACAAATATTTTATTTGTTAACAAATAGAAACTGGCAACAGATAAAATTATAAATCATTGAGTTTTCTTTCCTCGTGGCCCAACAATGAAAACATAAACGCTCAGATGTTGAACAGAGCTGGTAGATAGAAATCGGACCAATTTTAAGCATTAATAACTCCGGGGTGCGATGACCCCGGGGGGTAAATTTTGGGAAAATGTCCTCAATGTCTCAGCGAGAATATTCATACCAAAAATCAACACTAAAGACCCCCGGGGAGAAAAGATACGGAAAATAAAAGCGAGGGGGAGGGGGTGGGGGGGTCGAAAAACCCCCTATGCCGAGCTTTGGGACAAAATAAATGTGGGTGCAAAAGCAGAGCTCAATCCGAGTTACCGTTTAGTCTGGACCCCTGTCAAACAATTTTTAAAAAGTGCGAAAAATAGCGATTTTATAACATATATCACCCCTCCCCCTGAGGGTCCTGGATGTTTTGCTTTAGTATGTGCCGTCAGGGGCCGCTGGAGATTGAGTATACCAAAAATGAACTCTAAGGATCTTTATGGGGCTGAGATACAGAGGGGTGAAAACCCCGGTTTGGTTACTCGCGTAAACAGTCCTAGTCGCTCTTTTACATTTTTATTGGCGACGGAAATTTCTTGGCGGCTTGTATTTGGTTTTCTTGGCGGGGCGGGACGCTCCCGCGTCCCGTGATTTTTATAGTTACGAACAATGCTCTTCGAATTTACCTGTTTCTTTCTTGTCTGTAGAAGATTTGTCGTCATATTCCTCATCTAAAAATCTAAAAACTTCTTCCCAGGCTTTTTCCCTGTGAATTTTGTTTTTGTACAAAATATTTCGCTTATCCCATAGCACGGTCGCTGCTCAATTAATTCACATAAAACAGACACGTCAAACTTAAATGCCATGACTACTGTGTTGCTCATCGAAGAAAGTTCAGAATGAAAATTTAATCTTTTTTGAAGCATTAAAAATCGTCTGCGCTAAAATTAATGAAACAAAGTATAGGATAAAATGATTAAAATCTTTTATTGCTACATCTTTTATCAATCGTCTGCAAATTGAAACTTAGATTTATTCTGCCGTGG
This sequence comes from Uloborus plumipes, assembly GCA_038373865.1. Lineage (NCBI taxonomy): Eukaryota > Metazoa > Arthropoda > Arachnida > Araneae > Uloboridae > Uloborus > Uloborus plumipes. The sequence goes on from JAXGGA010004803.1 coordinate 4,472, forward strand.
GCAGGTAAACGGCAGTATCTGCAAAAATGAGTTTTCGAGATAACTGAAGAAACGCGTTTTTGATTTCCCACAAAGATCAATAAAACATTGAACTTCGAACATAGGCGATACTATATTGTAACGAGTCCGTAGCACCTTCAACTTTCTTTAAATGAGCAGTCCAATCTTGTGGAAGTAACTATAAATTTATTTACAAGTATTTACACTATTTACAATATGAGCAGGAAACAATTGCTAAACATCCAGCAATTAGGTAGCAAACAGTACACTGTACTCTCAACAGTAACTCAGCACCACGTATCTAACGTGAACAGTAATTAAGCAATTACAAAAGCAAAACAACATTCGCCAAGCGAACGAAAACGAGCATCTCAGAAATCCCATCTGAGAAAAACTAACTGACTTGTGTTCAAGGCCAGCTATTTATACACGGAAAGAAATGTCCACAATATTCTAGAAAAACCCGGAATATTTTGTTTCATTCATAACTTGAACAATCCATTCACAAATTCTAGTGATAAAAAGAAAAACCACGCGAAAATGTCTTCACGCTTATCAAAGTTAGGGCAAGTGTAAAAACTACAAAGTGTTTCAGGGCCGGTATACAGATGATAAAAGTGATATCTTCAGATACATTTGCAACATGTCGCCAGATAAAACCAAAACTAATGAAAATAAAGCAAGGCAGGAAAAACCACAACTATTTACAAGATTTGTAACATTGCCCCCTTCCTAAGGACTGCACGTCCCGGGCAGTACAATCCCCAGAAAAGAAGCAAGGGAAAATTTACAGATGCACACATTACGTGATAACCAATCATAAACATGATAAACAATAACAATGAGAACATGAAAGAAACACTAACATTGATAAAGTCATATTACAAACAATTAAAGGCAAAAGTTATTTACAAAATTTACAAACAAGTTACCATGGTAGCTTTAGATTTATTTTACGAACTATGGCCATAGTATGGGGCTAGCCGATCATAATGTACAACTCTAGGTTTTGAATGTGATGACTTCTGGATCCTCACTACGACGTCGTTCAGCCGGTGAAGGACTGTGTAGGGTCCATCCCAATGCGACTGCAATTTGGGTGACAGACCTTTACGTCGGATGGGATTCCATAGCCACACCTTGTCACCTTCTTGAAAGTCATGGCCAGTGGACCTTGTGTCGTATCGGGTCTTCATTTTCTCCGTCGCGATGTTGATTCGCTCCCGTGCGAAGTGATGAACGTCCTCCAACCGGGCCTGGAGATCCTGGACGTACTCCTCAGGCGATGAAGGCGCATCTGGAGGGAGACCGAAGACGAGATCACAAGGCAGCCGAAGCTCTCGGCCGAAGAGCATCTGTGATGGGGAATATCCGGTGGTCTCGTGGACAGCACTGCGGTAGGCCAGCAGAAACAGAGGAAGTTTCTTGTCCCAATCCTGTTGATTTTTGGAGACCATAAGCGAGAGATTATTAAGGATTGTCCTGTTGAATCTCTCCACCATGCCGTCCGATTGTGGGTGTAGTGGTGTCGTTCGAGTTTTCTCAATTTTGAGGATTTTACATAGGCCCTTAAACACAGCAGAGATGAAGTTTCTCCCCTGATCGGAGTGGATCTGCAAAGGTGTCCCATATCTCGAGATCCAATGCTGGACTAGAGTCTCTGCTACAGTGGTAGCTTCTTGATCCGGAATGGAATATGCTTCGGGCCATTTGGTGAAATAGTCAATGGAAACGAGGATGTATTTGTTCCCATCAGTAGTTTTCGGTAGAGGACCAAGAATGTCGATCCCGATTCGTTCGAAAGGAGCTCCTACGTTGTAAAGATGTAGCTTCCCGCGGCTTCTTCTCTTCGGTCCTTTACGGGCAGCACAGGCGTCACAAGAATGACACCACTTCTCCACGTCATCCTTCGCCTTGCTCCAGAAGAAGCGCTCTCGAACCTTGTGGAGGGTTTTCAGGATACCAAAGTGTCCTCCAGTCGGACTACTGTGCAATTCCTTTAGAACGTCTGGAATTCTTGATCTGGGAAGGAGTAACTGCCATTTGAATGCTTTACCATCGTCAGATTCCCATTTCCGATACAGGACGCCATTTCGCAACTGGAGAGATTTCCATAGAGCCCAGTATCTTTTCGTTGCAGGACTGTAGATAGAAATGTCTTGCCAACTAGGTCGCCGACTGTCTTTTTCCATTAACTCTATGATAGGCTTTATGTCTGGGTCTTCAAGCTGATCTTTTCTTACTTGGTCGTCACTCCATGGATCAGGATCTGCAGATGATGAAGTAGCAGTAACTTGACAGGCAGTAGGGATTGTCGTCCCGTACTGTTTCTCAATTCGGGAGCAATAATGGCAGTTCTCGGAACAAGGTCTTCTTGATAATGCGTCAGCATCACCGTGTGACAAACCTTTTCGGTGCTTAATCTCGATATCATATTGCTGGAGCCGCTGTATCCACCTGGCTACCTGGCCCTCTGGATTCTTGAAATTCAAAAGCCAAGTTAAAGAGGCATGATCGGTCCGGAGCAGGAATTTACGGCCGTAGAGGTAATGATGGAAATGTTCTACAGCTTTAACTATGGCGAGCAATTCCTTTCTCGTGACACAATAATTTCGCTCCGACTTGGATAAGCATTTGCTCCAGTAGGCGATGACATGTTCGTTACCGTCTATTTCTTGAGATAAAACAGCTCCAACACTCTCGTGGCTCGCATCAGTGTCAAGTATGAAGGATTTTTCAACCTGAGGATAAGAGAGAATAGGCGTTGATGTTAAAGAATCCTTCAGCTGTAGAAATGCATCCTCGCATTCTTTGGACCATTCAAATTTTTGTTTGCTCTCCGTCAGCTTATGCAAAGGTCGTGCAATATTGGAAAAATTCTTCACAAACTTCCTGTAGTACGTGCAGAGCCCCAGGAAACTTCGCAGCTGATGAACATTTTCGGGGCGGCTCCAATTCTTGACTGCGGATACCTTATCCGGATCTGTTCGCACACCATCAGAAGAGATAATGTGACCAAGGTAGTTCACCTCCCGACGGAACAAATTACATTTGTTGGGGCTTGACTTCAGGTTGGCTTCCTTAAGCTTTTGCAGCACCTTCCTAAGATTAGCCAAATGTTCCTCAAAACTGCGTCCTATGATGATGATGTCGTCCAAGTAGACAAGACAGGATTCATAAGAGAGTCCTCTTAACACTGATTCCATAAGACGCTCAAACGTGGCTGGTGCATTGCAGAGGCCGAAGGGCATCACTTTAAACTGCCACAAGCCTTGTCCGGTTGTAAACGCCGTCTTCTCTCGGTCGTCGGGGTGTATCTCCACCTGCCAGTAGCCGCTCTTTAAATCCAGGGTCGAAAACCACTTGTGTCCGGAAAGGGTGTCCAGAGTGTCATCGATCCGTGGAAGAGTGTAACTGTCCTTCTTGGTGATGTCATTCAGGCGTCGGTAGTCAACGCAAAATCTGGTGGAGCCGTCTTTCTTTCGAACCAAGACGATAGGGGATGCCCAAGGACTGGATGAGTGTTCGATGACGTCATTCTCATACATCTCTTTCAAGAGGATCTCAACCTCTTCCTTCTTGGCGAACGGTAGTCTTCTTGGATGCTGCTTGATAGGGGGATGATCTCCAATGTCGATCCTATGCTGCGTTAAATTCGTGCGACCAACATCCTCGGATGTAGATGAAAACACCTGCTTGAAGTTGTCCACCAATTTTTCCGCAGCGTATCTTTGATCCGTCGATAATGGTGCACTCCCAATTAATTTCGAAGTCAAGGATTCGGAAGACACAGTCTCGGAGGAATCAATTCTTCTGATGATGCAGTTTACGGGAGTACAAGTTGCCAACACTTATCCTTTCTTGATATTCCTCGGTCTTTCACTCACATTGGCGACTCTCACAGGAACTGCATTCCTTGAAAGGTCCACAAGCGTAGATGCCACTAGTACTCCTTTTGGGTTATTACTCTGGTTAGGATATTCAATTAGGCCGAATTTAAAACTGTTGTTTTCCTCGATTGCTCGAATGATCACCATAAAATTCCGAAGTCAAAAAGTCCTTAGGAAGAAAAAAAGTTCAAGTTCACAGATAATTCCAAGAAAGTCCTTGAAGATGCCCCACGTTGGGCGCCAAAATTGTAACGAGTCCGTAGCACCTTCAACTTTCTTTAAATGAGCAGTCCAATCTTGAGGAAGTAACTATAAATTTATTTACAAGTATTTACACTATTTACAATATGAGCAGGAAACAATTGCTAAACATCCAGCAATTAGGTAGCAAACAGTACACTGTACTCTCAACAGTAACTCAGCACCACGTATCTAACGTGAACAGTTATCTAACGTGAACAGTTATCTAACGTGAACAGTTATCTAACGTGAACAGTAATTAAGCAATTACAAAAGCAAAACGACAATCGCCAAGCGAACGAAAACGAGCATCTCAGAAATCCCATCTGAGAAAAACTAACTGACTTGTGTTCAAGGCCAGCTATTTATACACGGAAAGAAATGTCCACAATATTCTAGAAAAACCCGGAATATTTTGTTTCATTCATAACTTGAACAATCCATTCACAAATTCTAGTGATAAAAAGAAAAACCACGCGAAAATGTCTTCACGCTTATCAAAGTTAGGGCAAGTGTAAAAACTACAAAGTGTTTCAGGGCCGGTATACAGATGATAAAAGTGATATCTTCAGATACATTTGCAACATGTCGCCAGATAAAACCAAAACTAATGAAAATAAAGCAAGGCAGGAAAAACCACAACTATTTACAAGATTTGTAACAATATGTTTATACCGATATATTTTTTGCGTAATCGATTGAATTTTGATTTTGCAAGCGCATAGAGAGGTAAAGCAGATACTGCCGTTTACCTGCCCTTTTCACTCTAATTGTCATGCGGAATTGACTGGCAGTCGGCAGTAACTGCACAGTATGCTACTAAATGTTCAGTATTTACATATTCGACAGCATGCGGAGTAGATATGTTATTACGAAATATATTATTGCATTGTGAATGATATGTTTTATTTAAAAATATACATAAATACCGTGTATCCACTTGATATAGATTTAATATAAACGAACGCAAAATATAATTAAAAAATATTATGAACTGTATTGTATTATGGAAAATATGAAGCAAAACAATGATTCTTCAGCCATTTTTACTTCCTTTTACTTTGTAAAGGAAGTATTGCGGTCACAAAGAAAATTTCACTCAAAATTCGGTCTAAATTTTGATTTTGCTCACCCCCGAATGAATGTTGAGTAGTTTTTTCGACCTATCAGCACATGCATATGTACCTACTAACATATAAGCAGCCGAAATATCTTTTTCGACCATGCCCCAGTTAATTACGACGAGTTTTCTCGTGACGTCTGTATATACGTATGCATGTGCGTATGTATGTATGTATGTATGTATGTATGTATGTTTGTATGTATGTGCGAATGTATGTATGTCGCATAACTCAAAAACTATATGCCGTAGAAGCTTCTAGTTTGGTATGTAGGCTCTGGGGGAGGTCGTTGTGCACCTCCCCTTGTGGTTGCATTCGAATGTTCTCAAGGGGGACTTTTACCCCTTTGTGGGGTAAATCAATGTTAATTTCAATGCAGATTGAGTGATATGATTTGGTGCAACCACTTGGCGATAGATCGCCAAACTTTTGGTCACCAAGTGTTTGCCGCCAAGTTGGCGACAAATTTCTCGAAAAAATGATTTTTTTTTAAATTTGGATTCAATTTGGCGCTATTGGGCACATTTTGCAAAAAATTCACTAAATCATGTTAAAATCGGCGATATTTAGAAAATAAATCGTTGTAAAACATTATTTTGCATTGATTCGTGACAAACTAGGGATGTAAATGTTTGAATTGTTATCTTGCTCACACTAATGCACTATTTTAACACTTGAGGCATTTATTATGGAATTTAAGCGTAAAAAGAAGTAGTGTGGCGTGCATACCAGATGTTTTAAAATTACTACAAATCAGTTAATGCTTTGTACTTTGCATCAAAACAAGAAATCACTTTGAGAAAAAGAGCGCTTGAAATGCTTGTTGTGCTGACGATTTTTTTCATAGTACTATTAAAAATGCAACAGCTAGGGATTAAACTGCAAAAACTATCGTCTGTTAGTATGAAAGCAACTGTAATTAAAAGAAAACAAAACAATGCAAAAAAAAAAAATCATTTCATTGCTGCATTTTTGTTTGTCGTCTGCCAATTTCGGCTTGTGTATCTTTGAAATCGTAAAAAATATTGTCTGCTAGTGGAGAGAAACTTTATTTGAAAGAAAAACATGTGGTATGGACCCCACACTACTTCCTTTTACGTGCAAATTTTTTAATAGATGCCGTAAGTGTTCAAATAATGCTTGGAATGAGCAAGATGACAATTCAAACATTTACGCCCCAAATGTACCACGAAACTAAGCAAAAAATGATTTACAACAATTCATTTTCTAAAAATCGCCGATTTTATCATCATTCAGTGGATTTTTCGCAAAATACTGCCAATAGCGCTAAATTGAACCCTAACTCATAAAATAATTTTTTCGCCAAATTTTTGTCGATATGTCACCAAGTTGGCGACAAGCACTTGGCGACTAAAAGCTTGGCGATATATCGCCAAGTGGTAACACCAATTTATATCACTTAAGTCTGCTTTGATATTAACACTGATTCACCTCCAAAAGGAATAAAATACCCCCTTGGGAACATTCAAGTGCAACCAATGACCTCCCATGACCTCCCATTAGGGCACCCCTACTTTCGCTTAGTTTAAGTACAAAGGAAAACGGTTTTTGCTGCTTGATGCAAGTTTTGCACAGCGATTCATATTATGTTCATTCTGCAGACATGCAGATATTGCCGTTTACCTGCCCACAGCAACGAAAAATGCAGTTACTGCTAATTGCCATTGGTTAAAAAACAGTTTTTTTTCGTCGAAAACCAAAAAAAGACGCTTGTACCATAAAACTAATGTAACATAGATTTCAAAAATGCAAAAAAAGGAAAATCGAAAAATTTGCAGTTACTGCCCTTCACCTGCCCTCGGCAGTATTAATGCAGAGATGTCGAATTTAAACGCCATTGCTATATTTCGAAGAAAATAAACAGATGAATGAATGTCGTCCCGATTTTAAAGGCGAGACGGATGCCATTCGACACGAATGGGACCACAAACGATATCTTTCGGTCAGAGACGACACAATCGTCCTGGAATCGGGAGATGGAAAAGCGCATAGCATATTTTAATGCATTTTGCGTGCGCCCATGTTGGATGACGACAATTGTTTACGATTTATCGTTGTCGTGTCGGCAAGTGGACAAGCGCCCTTAGCATGCAAGAAGCGGTGAATTAGCAAAAGGGTTAATACCATTTTTTATGGTTAAGTCTTGGAAGACTGAAAAAAAAAAAAAAAGAAAAAAAAAAATCAATAAATTGATTTTTAATTATTTTTTCGAATAAGTTTCTAACAGTGCAGCTTAAAGACAAATAGCATCTGACAAAATAGGAAAAAAAATTCCATTTTCATGCAAATCGGTCAAGTAGTAACATAGATATGAGCATTTATAGGATCGAGCGGCCGCCATTTTTGATGACGTCATAACAGGAAAATGTTCGTGGAGACGGATGTCCATCTGAGTCTAAAATACTTTCTAGGACACCTACTAAACATTTTTGAAAATAAATTCTCCCTGTTTAAATTTCCTACAGAAGTGCTGGGCATTTATATAGCATTTATGTGAGCGAGCGGCGGCCATCTTTGATGACGTCATAGCAGAAAAACGCCCCAGGTGGCGAATGTACACCCGAGTCCAAAATACTTCCTAAGGCACCTACTAAACATTTTTGAAAAAAAATTTTCCGTACTCAAACATTCCTACAGAAGTACTGTCAGATCCTGTAGCAGATTCATTTGGAATGTTTCTGACCGCATTAGCATCTGCAAGAGGATTTACAAGTGGCTGTTTTGTGACCTTGAGACAAACATAATACACAGAGCTTTTTCGAACGAACAAAATTGAATCTTTGTTGAATAGATTCCTTGAGAAATTTGTCACATTTAAGCAGAAAATGATCATTTTTACACAGAATGCAATTCTTTTTCTTATCACTTTCGCTTGTTAAAAGTGACTTCGATTTATTCGGAACATTTGAATTTTTATTTTGAACCGTTTTGTTCAATTCACAATTTCGATTTATAGATAACAAAACTGACTCGCGTTGTTCCAAAAATTTGAGAAATTCTTCAAAGGTAGGAACATCATTCGATTTTATAAAAATCTCAAAATTGTTCCTAGACTCCTTGTCTAACTTTTGACTTAGAACGTTAATGAGAAGAATATCAGACACATCGTTTTGATCACAATTCAATATTTTCAAAGCTCTTAAATTCTTTTGAATACAATCAATCATCGATCGAATATCTTGAGGGTTTTCACGCTGCATTTTCTCAAAATTTAAAATCGCTTGGACATGAATGTCAATAACAAGTCTTTTATTATCAAATCGAGACTTCAAGGCATTATACAAAGATGAAAAGTCATCAAAATTAGAGGCTAGGTTTTTTGCCTCATCAAGCAAACAGGAACGTAAATAATAAAGTTTCTGCTGCTCGGTAAGTTGGTCATTAAGGGTAATCAGGTCAACAAATTGATTTTTGAATGAATTGAATTCCTCGTATTTGCCGTTAAATATTGGTGACACCAAGGGCGGAATTTTCATCTTGAACCCAAGGGATTCAGTTTCGTCTACATCAACTTTAGCCTTAGTATGGGAAGGACTGTCGATAATACATGAATCAAGTGAGGTAGAAATCCTTACCTCCAGATTTTCCAGTCGATCATCGCAGTCGTCTAGTTCCTTTTCAATCAACTTTAAACCGTCATCGATCAGTTCCCGAATTTCAAAATATTCCTCCTGAAGATCTTTTTCGTTTTTATTGCACGAATAGTTTCCAGTTTCACCCTTAGTTCCGATGCACTTGTATCGGGTGTAATGCTGGTCACATAGATCATCTGCTGGTCATCATAGAATCATCTCTATTCGAGTCACTTTCCCCTTAAGGGAACTCTTACTTCGATTCAACCAAGGCTTCACTAGATAGCGTTTTATACAGGCTGTATCATTACTCAAAACGCTAGAGAGCGCTGAACAATGACCACCCAAATGTTTGTTTACATTTATTAGCATATTGTTTCTGCTGTAAAAAGTGATGTTTATTCTATCTTTAAGGATTAAAAAATATTGATATAGTTAACTGAAGTGGAGTACAGAGTGAATTGATGGAAGTTGGTCACAACTCATGATTCAGTCGTACGACATTCATTCATCTGTTTACTTTCTTCGAATTAGCAACATATAGCATCAATGGCGTTCAATTTTTACATCTCTGCATTAATAATATATACGCTTAAATTCGCAGCCGATAAATAAAAAATATAGCAATGAAATAATATTGTAATATTTACCATTTTGTTTCTTTATTGCTGCTCACACGAACTTAATTGCTACGCAACAGCTCAGATGTTCATTTTGATAGCGTTGACGCATCAGAGCGATAAATGGTGAATCTATTCGTCGAGACATTTCATCTTGATGCCCCAGAATGAAATGTACTGTCTGTTTTCGTTTTGGGCGCCTGGCAAGGTCAGACGCTTTCATCTGAAAAAGGGGAGTTAGGTTTTGGATGCGCACTACCCGATGCCTTCAGCTTTAGTTCGCGGACTACTTCCTCGTTGCTTTCCTATTAGTAGAGGGGCTATGGTCCAAAATATAGCCGGAAACTGCATTTTGTGATAAAAGCATGAAAGTTGGTGTGTATGTAGACAATGTATTTATAAACATTTTTAGAAGGGGAGCCATTCCGAAATCCCCACCCAAACCCCTCCGGCGGCCATTTTTGGTCAAAAAGTCCGAAATTGCTTTTCTTATTTCTTTTTCAAAAAACACCTTTTTTATCATCTTATTAGAGTTCAATTATGTTAAACAAAGATTAGAAAACCGTCAAAATAGCTTAAAATCGATTAATTTTAATAGTACTCATTAAAAATTCGTTTTTTTCTAAAAAACTGAAATTGATCAAAATCTTCCAAATTGTTTTCAGGGGCCGGTTTAAGGGCGTCCAACTATGTATCTGAAAGCACTATATTAAAGAAAAACAATTTAGTTGCATTAAAATTCCAGCAATCCGAACCCCAAAAATCCGAAACTTTGGAAAACCCGAGCATATTTTTTAAAACTTACTCATAAAAATGTATTGCAAAACTGAAAATAAAAACAGAAATTAAAAATCATAAGCAAAACTAGTACTTTTTCAAAACTAAAAAAAAAAAAACCGTTTGAATTGTTCCTTAAGAATGAATATTTATCTTTGATTATTTAAAATAAAACCAGTTTTCTTTATGGACGAAAAAAGTAATAAAAAAAACTTCAAACATTTTGAAAAAAAATACGCAATGTCATGGAAATTTCACTCACATTCAACAGGATTATAAGTTACGCTTGCACCTATAAAATAGGGGGGAGGGGGAGGCACGATCATATTTTTATACAACTGTGAAATTCTAAAGAAAAAGCTTTAAAACAAATTTCAAGTTTTTTTCTCATTAAACGATTTGAGGAGTTTGTTCTCTCTAAAAGATGAGAGAAGAAAAAAAAAATTGCTGTAATAAAAAGTTTAGTGCTGTGTTAATTAAGCAACTTCTCTACTACTTATCATATTATGCTGTTATTGAAAAGTAACCCTTTATAACAAAAGAAACAACTGAATTTCAATATAAATCTGAGCAAGCAATTATATTCAATGATTATGTGTAATGGCTATATACAAGCTGATTTTTCGTAATTGAACTGGCTAGTAATTTACATAGATATACAACATCTTCCATTGCAGAATTTACACATTGGTGCACACAGTCCATTTTTGAAGCACCAACAAGTTTTTGAGAGCAGTTTGTTTTACACTTGCGTGACGTAAATTCGCTTAAGACATTTCACCTCTTTCAAGAATTCATCTGTTAATTTAGTTTTTATGAAAAGCATTTCTGACTTATTTAATCCATCAAAATTAGATTGTGGTGGTTCCTTCACTGAAAGATATGCTGGATTTACAAATAATGATATACCTGATGTGGTAACTGAGCGACCTTTTTAGAAGATGGTATTTCAGGAAATACAAGAGGAATTTTTGAGCCTTGCTGCTGAAATGACACATGCTGAAACAATGAAATGCTTGTTATATGGAAAGCATCCTTGTTTGTTGTACTACTAGAGTTATAATAAAAATTATCGTGCGCGGCCGGTGTAAAAACAAAGATCCTGAAATGTGAGGGAAATGTAGTTTTATATTTATCAATTTGTTTAACTGATGCTTTGCAGAGTCCAGTAGAAATCTTTAGAAGCCATGAGTAAGAAATGAAAAGTTCCAAAATATGCATTATGTCAACAAGACTTTTTCTTCTAGTCTGTTCGTGTACTTTAATGGCCAAATAAACAGGTATTGGTTGTTCCTTGTTTACTTGATGCTTGATAGTTTGCTTTGTTAATTTGTTTGAAGTATATATATATATGCATATTAAATACAACTGACAAATTGCAAGTAATGGTTGAGAAGGAAGACCATCAATATTGCAAGTACCATATAACAAGTTATTTAAAAGGACGGAAGAAGAGGATCAACAGCTTCTTGCTGACTCTTCAAATCCGCCTTCGACGCTGGCAGTTGACTTTCAAATGCATGTTCTAGTGGAATTCACTATCATGTCACTTGCGAGAGCATCTTCGAAACTGCTAGTACTGGAGACACATATTGATTCACTTACCTTTACAAGCTAAAACATATTCAAAGCCTGATTTCTCTGCATGCATATGTCCATGTCCGAAGCGTGATAATATCTTTGCTCTAAGCCCGGTATTGTCAACATCATTAGCAGATTTATTTTCGATTGATAAATTGTGTTGTAGCATAAGTCTTCTATTCCTTCAGAATAATATTTTAGTAGAACGAATATTCTGAAAAATGGATACTTATGACCTTTGTTAACTCTAAGATTTTGTAAGTAAGAAATTACTCGGTGTAGGGCAATTAATTCAATTCGTGAATAAATATTTTCCTCAGAACAATCATTTGCTGTCCTTCATGAGTGATTAAGTTTTACAAGTAAAGTTTTACGAATGCAAGTACGGTGGTACTTGCATTCTTGAGCTATTATGTCAGCTTGCGCCAACTCAGCAGTGAGCGTACTGTCTGCTTTTACCAGCACGCAATTTCGTATTTTCTGTCAACTGATTTCGTCAGAACTAGATGTAACTCCTGTCTATTTTCACCAGGCTTATCAAAAAAAGAAACACAAATCTGGAAAGGATGAAGTGCATTTCTTTCTCTTCTGCTGAACTGAAGCCTCTTCAAAATGTTTACTTACGTGGCACTCTTCAAAGTTTTCCTTTCTTTTTCTTTCTTCAGCTCTTCTGACTTTTGTACTTTTATACCTCAAGATACAAGATTTATGCCACTTATCCCTCTTTTCATTAAATTTTTCCGAAACAAATAATTCTTCAAATTTAATCTACCTACATTTACGAAGTCTGATAATTGCCTAATTTTTGCCTGTTTTGACAGAATTTCGAACATTGTTTCATAACCTCAGTACAAGACTGATACATTTAAAGTTGCTGCAGGGCACAATAGATTTTTTTGGAGTTAATTTCGAACAGAAAATAAATCTTATCCAGTAAATATCTGTTGTAATAATTTTGGCAAAAATAACATTTCCTGGGGTTGTTTTTACCAAACATAACCCCTGGTTGCTATTTAAACTTTTAAACCATTAAAGCTTTAACCATGCCATTTAAATTTTTTACCATTAAAATTTACCATTTAAATTTTAACACTTAAACAAAATTAAAATAAATGCATTTAAAACAATACTTTTGAACATGTAAAACCACAAGACTATGAGAAACCGTAACTTATAAAAATATGAGCATCTTTCCTAATCTCGATACATATAAATAGCATTTACGGGAACATATGAACAATGACACATGTTACCAATGATAAACACACTGGAAAATATTCGTCACCTAATGAACGACCATATTTGAGGAAAAAAAATCAGCAACGGCAACAATAATAAAAATTAGAGGAAAAATAAATTTAAAACTAAAACTTTAAAATTTCTGAAATTGAAACTTTAAATTGTATTTTGGTAGAATCATGCTATCTTGACATTAACTTTTCCCTCAAGTTCTTGTGCTTTTGTACCCTTGGGGAACATTTTCGATGATGTGTGCTTAGTCATAAAAATGAGAGGTATCATGACCGGATAATTGGCCTGTTCGGTCAATTAGGATCCGGATAACCGGCACCCTACTTTTTTTAAACATTTATTTAATGTATATTTACATTCTTAAACCATTAATGCATTTATGGGGGGAGGGAATTCACTTCCACGAATTTATTCTTAAAAAATATCGATTTGCCAAAAAAAAAGCATTTTTGGGTTGTTCTTTTTAAAATTAGTCTCTAAGTGGAGCTTTAATAGATAAAAAATACAATAAACGCCAATATAATGACATAGCCAATGATTTAAGAAGAAAATAATAATAATAATTACAAAAAAGCGCTATTTCTAGTTTTGGACCAAAAATGGCCGCTAAGAGGGGTTTGGGGGGGATTTCCGATTGGCTCCCCTTCTAAAAATGTTTTTTTATACATTGTCTACTAACCTACCAAGTTTCATGCTTTTATCACAAAATGCAGTTTCTTTTCCCGTAGCCCCCTTACTATATTTCGAGATAGTCCAAAGTGACTTGGCGCGTGCGCAGATGAGGCGGAGGTCGCACGAAAAAATTTTAAACAGTACTGTATTGCGATGGTGTTCAACGGAAAGACGATTGACAACAAAACATATTCATTTTTTTAGTAACAACGAAATGAGCATATATAATCGCTTGGTACTAAAGAGCAATACAAGTACGAAAAAAATAAACAAAACTACAACATTGCGACAACCAACTGTATCATAGCGAACTGTGGACCACGTTGCAACCCGTTGGTAGTATTGGCTCGCTTAGCGAATGGATTCGCCATTTATCGCTCTGCGGTGCAGTGTCGTTTCATAGTTAATTAATAATTAGAATCAATGAAAATGAAAAATAATTCGCTAACTAATTAAAATAAGCCGTTAAAATGCAGAATAGACCAACAAATAAAACAAGCTATTAAATAACGTTAAAATATACTAAAATAGAATTGAATGCCAAATTGTAAAATTGTCGCCAACAAATAACTTTTAATTTTGTCTTTTATTATCTGATTTGTGTGTAATGTTAGTTACCATAAAATTCGATAGATGTCGCTGCACAATTACCACCGTTTCGCTATCTAGTGAAGCCTTGATTCAACTTTTTCATTTTTCTGGGGCTTGGCCTCGGCGTACGACTTTGTGGCCGATTTCAGTGGTGTGTAATACATCCGCGGTCGAAACACTCGAATCTTGAGAATTTACGAATAGCTTTTTAATGAACGGAGGACACAATATTTGCAGATTTGTACATTGTAATTTTTAAAAGGAATGTGGGCGTCATTGAAATAGCATAAATGCCCACGTCGTTGGAATGCCTCGCTTTTCAGGCGTCTGGTCCTTGACTCTCGCACAGAGACATGTTCGGCAGAGACGCCGCGGCGCGCGCATGCGCTAACATCTACGCACGCGCAAACAAGCAAGGAATACGAAAGTAAACAAATTAGAGGCAAAAATCTTCGAACAGAGCAAAGAGAGCCGAAAAAAACTGGTAGCTAATGTGAAATTAGAAAACCAGCGAGCGACTGCACATGGGAACGGTACAACTCGAAAATTTCAAGGCAGAGTTCGGGTATAAAGCAGTGAGTAACCGCCCCTTAGTAAGGGCTGTGCGGTATGGTGGGGCGAAAAATAAAAAGTTTTTCAGATCAACTTCTAATAGTTGCCAAAAGTTGTCTTTGGTGATAGTTAGCTTTTGTGCAAAATTTGAGAAAAATCGGTTAATATCTTCAGGGGGCGCTGCGATCGCAAAGTTTTATCATAGCTTTTATTGGGACTTTATGGTTAAAATATGAAAAACAATGCCGTTAACTTATCTCATTGCATTTTTTTTTACTCATAAGATATATTCATGCATTCAAAGCATATGAAATAACTCACAAAAAATTATTTTATATGATATATTTATATTTCAAGCATTTACAAAGAAACAAAAGCGTGAAAAAAAAAGTGATTTTTTTAAATATAAATATATCAAAAAAATAATGTTTGTGAGTCATTTCATATGTTTTTAATGCATGAAAACATCTTTTGAGAAAAAAAAAACGCAAAGAGACTAGCTAAAGGCATTCTTTTTGATATTTTAACCATAAAATCCATAACAAAGCTATGATAAAACTTTGCGATCGCAGCGCCAGGGCCAAATTTCCCAATAGGCAGACTAGGCAGCTGCCTAGGGCGGCAAATTTTCAGGGGCGGCAACTTTTGCTTTAACATGTTCATTTATTGTTGAGAGAAAAATATTAGCGTTCTTTTATTTTCGATAGCGAAATCTTTTCCTTGTTATTTAGAAATGTTTACTTTTGCACATAATTATGAAGATGAAAAGCGGACCTCGATTGTAGAATATTAGGTGTATTTGCGTTTGGAGAGAAGTCGCAACAAGATTGGAGTTTGTCAACGATTTTTGGTTTCATACTGAAATTTATCCATTTGTGGTTTCTTAAGTGCTTGACGCGTATTTTTTCTTTTACACTTTATCATTTTATTTGAAAATTGTTTTCTGTTAATATTGAGTTTTGGATGCAAACAAAGCTGAGAAACGAGCAAAAAAGTCTAATTGGCTCTTAACAAAGTAAACGTGCTAAGTTAAAAATCAAAGAATAAAGAGTTTTGAAACAAGATACATAGTTCTAGAATGGGCAGATTTCAAAAGTGGAAACTTTGGACATTTTTAAATGTAATTCAATAACAATTTAAAAGTAAAATGCCGTCAAAAAGTGAGGAGTTTGAAAGAAACTCATGTCAGTGAATGTATGACAAAGAGGAATTCAAATCGTAGATTCATAAATAAAACAAATTAACAGGGTAAAAATGCTATTATGAATAAAGATAACAGCGATGATTAAATGGTCAATGCACAAAACATTGAAGTTCAGTGATCAACGAAGATTCAGCTATATGAGTAACGAGCGTGCGTGGGAACTAAACCCCGCCGTTTCGCATTTGGCCAATCTTCAAACCGGAAGATGTGTGCATTTGCCCGCAACCCAGAGCCCTTGGTAACTTGAACTGAGATGGGCATGTTAGGACTTTAGTCACTAAGCTTAGTTTTTTTTTCCCGTGTTAAATAACTAAGTTAAATATTCGATAGCGAAACACGATTTTGATCAAAATAACGCAAAAGAATAAATATAAGTTGTTCGGAACGTAATCGTTTTTATTCAAACTGTCTTTTTGGGCGAAAGATATCGAATATTGCAACAACTCAAAGAAGGCAGTTTATTCTGAAAGTAAATATGCTGTCTTATTGAACCATGCTTAACACTCGAAACAAGTCTCGTTTACTGCTTATTTCCATTCCCCATTTTATATCATTATACTGTGACTTTTAGGTCCAAATCATGCTTATAACATTTTATAATAATTCATTTGTGTTGTCATTATAAGGAATCGTTTTACGACTTCAGACAATGAAAGAGAACAAATTTTATAAAACTGTAAAGGGCTAAGAGAAAATAATAATAATAATTTATTAATTGATATATGTAAATGTGTATACAACACATGCTGTAAATATTATTTAAATTGGAACAATGGGAATCGTTCTTACGCTAAAACAGTAAAAAGCCTATGGGCACAGTAAAAACGTGCAAAATTAAATAATGTGAAACGTCATCATTTCTTCAGGAGATGGACAATTTTAATTTTCAGAAAACGAAACTTTTTAGACTTTAGTTACATTTTTCGAGTCGAGGAATTTTACTTATTTTTTAGATGAGGGGGGGGGCGGCAGATTTTTAATCTGCCTTGGGGCGGCATGGAGCTAAATTCGGCTCTGCGCAGCGCCCCCTGTAGATGTTTACCGATTTTTCTCAAATTTTGCACAAAAGCTAACTATCACCAAAGACAACTTTTGGCAACTATTAGAAGTTGATCTGAAAAACTTTTTATTTTTCGCCCCACCCTACTGTGCGGTCGCTGGTCGCTTGCTGATATTCTAATTTCACATTAGCTACCAGTTTTTTTCAGCTCTCTTTGCTCTATAAGAAGATTTTTGCCTCCAACTCTTTTACTTTCGTATTCCATGTTGATGAAAGTATAATAAGCTCGAAACTGCAGTCCATGGATCGAAATTAATGAGTTGTCAGTGTATTTCATGTAGAAACATGCTGAATCACTAGTTTGTATAACGACAGACTTTAGGGGAGATAGAATCAGGGTCGCTATTTTAACCATTTATTTGAAAAACCGGTACGCCAGAAGAAATTGGACAAAATGAAAATCCTCTTCAAACGTAAAACTGTAGCTATAGTACAATATGCATTAAAATCATTACGTAATTCAATTAAATTATAATTTTACTGCAATATCTATTCAGTAAAAATATAGTTGAGTCTAGATAACTCAAATATCTCTGAGTTGTCATTGAGTCCTAAACTCTTGAAAACGCTGTAAAAACTTGTTATAATTAAAAAAAACTATCAATAACTCGATTTGACTGTATTTTTAAATTAATGAAAAATTATGTATAAATTATAATTAATGTGACCAGATTTTTCAAGCAAAATAAAGGGCTGGTGGGAGCCAGAATTTTTTTAAACAAAGAGTAATAATTCAGATGTACCACTAAAGAACTTAAGTTAAAAAATAATCCAGTGTCGTTCATTATAGAATTTTAGTCAATAAGTTTTTTAATAAACATAACTGTTGAAGCTAATTTTATTTTAAGCTTTTAATGCCAATAAAAAAGATCTAAATGTTATGCATGATTACGTAAATTCATCTTTGTTCTAGAAAATTTTCCAGTTTCTTTTGAAAAACGCGTTTTTTCGGAAGTCCAAATTTCATTTGTCGAATAAATAAATATTCCTTCCTTCCATGCAGTTGTTACTAACAAACTGAAACCAATTCTATATTTTTTTCGCGCGTTCAACTTTTTTTCGTGACATCATGAACTTGTTTGACAATAAATACCAAAAAAAAAAGTTGAACAAATCTAGTTTAATATTTCGCTCGTTTAACGGAACATTAACTGGAAAACAGGACTTTGAGTAAAATTTAAGCATGGGACAGTGAGCCGAAAAGCAGAACTGTCTCACCAGAAGTGGGATGGATGTCTGTTGTCTGGTCACCTTAATCATAGTCTAATAAATACAAGTAAAATGTTACTTTACACATCAGCACAAATATTTTTCTTAGAAGTAATCAAATTTAACAATTATGAATCGTAAGCCAATCTAATGTAAAAACATTAATACCTGTATTACTGTATTTTTACTTCCTTTTACGTAGTAAAGGAAGTATTGTGATCACGAAAAAAAATTCACTCAAATTTCGACTTTGCTCACCCCCGAATGAATGTCATGTAGTGTTTTCGACCTATCA
Source organism: Uloborus plumipes (assembly GCA_038373865.1). Lineage (NCBI taxonomy): Eukaryota > Metazoa > Arthropoda > Arachnida > Araneae > Uloboridae > Uloborus > Uloborus plumipes. The sequence continues at coordinate 23,128 of JAXGGA010004803.1, forward strand.
GCATGTGCATATATACCTAACAACATACGAACCACCGAAAAATTCATTTCGACCATCCCCGAGTAAATTACGAGTTTTCTCGTGACGTCTGTATGTATGCATGTGCGGATGTATGTGTGTCACACAACTCAAAAACTGTATGCCGTAGAAGCTTCTGGTTTGGTATGTAGGCTCTTAGACCATTAAGACTAAATGTCTAAATGATCTAAGTGTAGGCTCTGAGGGGGGTCTAGTTGTGCACCTCCCATTGTGGTTGCATTTGAATAATCCCAAGGGGGGTCTTTTATCCTTTTTTTGGGGTAAATCAATGTTAATTTCAATGCAGATAAAGTGATATGATTTGGCGCTACCACTTGGCGATATATCGTCAAGCTTTTAGTTGGCGTTTGCTGCCAACTTGGCGAAAAAAATGACGTTTTTGAATTGGGATTCAATTTGGCGCGCTTAGCGATATTTTGTGAAAAATTCACTGAATTATGTTAAAATCGGCGATATTTAGAAAATGAAACATTGTAAAACATTACTCGTATTTTACATTGATTGGTGACAAACTGGAAAGTAAATGTTTGAATTGTTACCTTACTCACTCTATGGCACTATTTTAGCACTTTAGGCATCTATTATGGAATTTAAACGTAGAAGGAAGTAGTGTGGCTTTCACACCAGATTTTTTAATTGAAAGTTGTTAGAATTAAAAATATATAGACGTGATTTTTCTCTTTAAGTTTAATATTTACTTTTTAAACAATTTAGGATACCGCAAGAAGTTCGCTTAAGCTACTCAACCAAAAGGGAAAACATATATTGCATAAAATTCAAACTTGAACAAAACCAATAGAGCTGAGCTTTAAATTTACATTAATGTCATTATAAGTAGAGCATTAGTTAATATAAGAGGTTTTTTTTTCAATGTATAAGGGGGCTCTGATAAGTCAAAAGGTTAACCTCTATAACATTGATTCCCTTTTCGAATAAGAGGAAAATATGGAGTAAAAGGAAGAAATATCGCTGTCTTCAATTTCTACAAATAATATGTATTGTAACATTGGAACAGTCGTCTCAACTGAATCTTTAATTGTAATTCATTTTATTTTCCTTTTCAGCTACATATCAATTTTTATTTAAAACATTATAAAACTTCTTAGCTATAATGTATCACTATCTAATTACCCCTTTAGTATTGACTGATTGAACAGACATAATTCTTAATTTAAGTTTTTAATATATACATGTTTGTGTTTGTACCATAAGTTTCTGAAACAAAGTTTGGAAACCAAACAGGACGAAAATCAATTCATTTTAACTCTTATTTTTTAAACCTAGGACAACGCCTCCTAAATACTAAATGCTTGTAACTTTCTGGTTTTTAGCACAGAGCAAAAGTTCATCCTTGGTTCACGATACACTGCTATCTACCAGAGTTCTTCGAGAAAGAGAAATTAATGATTGGTTCATTTCTAAATTTAAATTTAAAAATCAACCAATTAAAAAATTTATTTCGAATATTGTTTGGAATATTCCCATATAAAAAATATTCCCATTTACATGCAACCAGTATAATAATTTTCCAAAGTCAGGGGGTCAATTAGCCCCCTAGCCCCCTTCAATTACAGGCCTGTTAGGACGTTTCCACTGAAATGTTTGGAAAAGCATACGAACAAATTTAAAAAGAGCGATAATTACCTGGTTAAATCGAGAACGCGATGATGCGATGTAAAATCATTTGTGTTTTAACAGAAAAGGGGTTAAAAAAAAAAAAAAAAAAAAAAGAAAAATGAAGAATGTCAATGAATTAATGAAGTTATTTAAATATTACATGGAATTCAACTGCTGTATGTCTACATAGAACAGTACTAGGATTGGAAACACGATTGGAAGCAAAAACTTATCCGCGCTTAACCTAAAATAAACACTTTGGTTGCGCCCCAGATACTGATTGATATCATCTTAGATAAAATCGAAACTGTTTAAATTCATTCATATAATATATTTTGGCTTAAATTTCAACTAAAAAAAGTAGGTAAAGAAGAAAGCTTATGAATTGGGAAAATTAAAAATTTTATTACCAGAAAACTTTAGGCAGATGGCAGCACATAAAACTTACAAATGTGTGCATGTATTGTTATCTACCAATGGTTCTGATAACAATAATTTGAGCGTATCTTGTACAAGGCAAAGGTAAGGAAAATAGTTCTTATAAGTAACAGATTATTCAATTTCACACTGAGTGATTAAAATAGCGAGGGAATATGCATTTTTTCTGTGTTTATTTCACACATTTGCGGATTTTATCATTTATTTTTAAAAAGTTAAGTACAATAGTAATGGAGTACTAAAAACTACCAGTTTTCGTAAAAAAAACTTACATACTTAAAGTGGAAATGCATATCATTTCAACGATTCAAAATAGAGCATATGAATTGATTATATGAAGAGTCCAGCTACGTGAATGGCTGGGCTAAGCATTTAAGAGAATTAAAATCTTGTTCATATTGTATTTATTGAACTCATTGAGAAATCTATATACATATAATAAACTTGAAATTAGTTTAAAAAACTAAAACATACGCTTTTCGATGCACTTATAATGGCATCAACATGTAATATAGTAACGTAGTTTATATAATATATTTGACCCTTTAGTATTAATAATAGTACTTTTATTTTCTAAATATATAGACTATCGTCCCCGCTTAATCGGGTAACGGATAAACGAATACCCCCGCGCTTAATCGAATACCCTGTTAAATCGAATAATATTTCTTGGAACCGACAGCATTCGTTTAAGCGGGGCCGAAAGAAAATAGATGATTTAATATATTACTTTTATATTTGCGTAGAACGTGAATTTTATCTTTTATTCAGAGTTGCACACATACTGACAAACAAGACCACAAACTAACAAAAGCGAATTAAAAGTGGATGTGTGTATCTTTGGGTGTATGTTTGTTCCTTATACACTGCGATGCAAAAGTTTAGACAATATGCAAATATGTGAATAAAAAGAAAACTATTCAACGAAATGCTTTCAAATTTCTACTGCAGGTGCACAATATGGTCCCAAATACGTGTATGGAGTTCTTAAAAATATAACTGGAACCAAATTTTGGACATTACAAAAGACATTTTTTTACATTGTTGCAAAAGTTTAGACAAAAGTCAGATTTTATGCAAATCCCCCTTGAAATGTGATTGGTGGAGGAAAGGCGGGACTTAATTATTCAATTATAAAGTGCAGAGATTGCTGAATAAATAATCAAGATCTCAAAAGCTCTGTAGTTCTCGTGTAAAGAAGTTGAGAAAGTTTGGAAGCCGTAATTTGAAAATGAACCTGTTTTATTAATTTTTTGTCCTTTAAATCGGCTCTAGTATGGTAACTCGTTGTTTTTTACTTTGTGGAGAGCAAATTCAGACATGCGTATCGATCAAAAGACGAAGAAAAATGATAGTTCTTAAAGATGAAGGAATTGAAAAAACGGCTCGAACTGATGATTTGCCTTGTAATCCTACAAAACTTCAACTTTGGTCAAGAACAGCACGTGACAGCATAAGTAGATGAACAACTGAATCGAAATGCATAAAAAAACAAAGAATTGTGCTTTAGCCTTTTTGGACAGAGTGTCCCAAATAAGCCAGATTTTAATGGTAAAAGCAGCTAAGCATATGATCATTGGATATTTCTCAAGTCCCGCGAATATAATTATAATCCATCTAGGCCATCCCAATTTTAATAATTTTTATCAAAGAAAGTACCATTCATTTTTTAGTCACGATGATACATATGCTGCTTTTCACATTAAAATCTGGCTTATTTGGGACACTCTGTCCGAAAAGGCTCAGGCACAATTCTTTGTTTTTTAATGCATTCCGATTCAGTTGTTCATCTACTTATGCTGTCACGTGCTGTTTTTGACCCAAGTTGAAGTTTTGTAGGATTAAGGGGCGAATCGTCAGTATGAACCGTTTTTTCAATTCCTCCATCCTTAAGAAATGTAATTTTTCTTGGACTGTTTGATCGATACGCATGTCTGAATTTGCTCTCCACAAAGTAAAAAACAACGTACTACCATACTAGAGCCGGTTTAAAAGACAAAAAATTAATAAAGTAGGTTCATTTTCAAATTTCGGCTTCCAAACTTTCTCATCTTCTTTACACGAGAACTACAGGGCTTTTGAGATTTTGATTATTTATCCAGCAATCTCTGCACTTTATAATTGAATAATAAAGTCCCGCCTTTCCCTCTACCAATTACATTTCAAGGGATATTTACATAAAATATGACTATTATCTAAACTTTTGCAACAATGTTAAAAATTGTTTTTTGTAATATCCAAAATTTGATTCCGGTTAAAATTTAAGAACTCCATACACGTATTTGGGACCATATTGTGTACCTGCAGTAGAAATTTGAAAGCATTTCGTTTAATAGTTTTCTTTTTATTCACATATTTGCCAAATGTCTAAACTTTTGCATCGCAGTGTAATACCAAATCCAGTGTTCGTCAGATTTTCATCAAACTTGGCACAGAGGCTAATTGGTGCACTAGAATTCACATAGGCATGGTTTTAAAAGTTTTAAAAAATCCAAAAAGCTCAAAATTCAAATTTTTTGTCTCAAAATGGCAATTTTCCTTCATGTTTAAATAGATAGAGTAATTGAGATAAGCCTTTAAGAATACAAAATGATTAAGACACACGGCAGTGTGTCAGCCAAGTTCGCGCTGCACATCTGCTAGTGTATCTTTACACGAACCATTTCGGGCTACTTTCGACCCCTCCGTTTCTCAAGAACTATTTCATCTACATGCTTTAAATTTTGTAAGTCTATTAGAGTGACATAGAACACCCATAATCCTAAATTTTGTGAATATAACTCTTTTAGTTTTAAAGTTATTAATATTTGAAAAGTGAAAATATGGCGATTTTCTTATTTAGATTATACACTCACTCATCAAAATGTTTACCTACTTCCAAGTGTCTCAGAATCTTAAAATTTGGCATCAAAGTATATTTCCATACACTAACTATGGGAAAAATCTAAAAAGTCCAAAAACTACATTAAAAAAGCAAGAAAAAAAGCATTTTTTTTAAATGAGTATCTTGGCGCGATTTATAAATGGTTCGTCAAACAAAAGCGCCAAAATGCTTGTAAAACGTTGCCGAAAATAAAATACTTAAGTTTAAAATCAAATGTTTTATTGTAAGCTGTTTCAAGGCTTAATTTGACTTGACGGAAGATTAAAATGGTTTATCAAGATGAAATAAATAATTCAAATTTTAGAGATTGACTAAGGCAGGGATTCAAGTGAAACAGCACTGCGATCGCTTCGAATTGCAATCGCTACTGGAAGTGAATTACATTATCATCAACTTAAATTGGCATGACGTCACTACGGGTGGAGCCAATAAGAGCTCACAAGCACTCAGAGATCTCCTCTTATTCGCCAAGTAGGCTGTGACGTTTTATCTAGCTCGTTTTTCATAGGCAAACGTCACGCTGACGTCACGATGTTTTTATCAAGAAACGTTCTAATGTAATTCATTTCCAGTCGCGATTGTAATTTGCGATTACCTGTTTCACTTGAATTCCCTGCTATGTCACCTTGCGGTGACTTAAAATATTAACCAAGTACTTAAACTATTCTATTTCTCTTTTAACCTGTAAATGGTAATATCCGTCTATGGGACGGATGTTAGTGAATAGTCTGTAGGTGAGTTGAAGGGATGTTACCATTTACAGGTTAAGAAAAATATAGGGTAAACACGAAGAAAATTTACTTACTTCGGATGTCGTCTGTTCCAAGCGAGGTACTTCCGCAGCACTTAAACTTTATAATATGGGTAAAAATGCATCAATATTGCTACATTCGAACGTTGCTGAAAAAAATCTTTATCAGTAAGAAAACCGCTCTTCAGTCTTTTAATTCAAATAAAAATATATGTGTACATATGAAAAACAAATGAAGGACAGTATTTATTCAGTAGTATATTAATTTGTGTCTAAATGAAAGCATAACCGTTACTTCGGCTTTTCAAAAATGCATGATATCCCAACAAAAACATAAATGTGGAAAAGGAGCCAAGTTCGGTTGAAACAACGTTTGGGCAGTTTGAAGCAGCGGTGCCACCGACAAAAGAGTTGAAATCTAACAGGCTCCAAGTTCTATAGCTGTTCTGTTAACTACAGTCGTGAGAGTTATTGAAATGTTCATTAATTTATTTTAATAACATTTCGTTAGTTCTTTTCATATCGGTTTCGGAACTGGGCAAGTTTTAATCGTCACGAAGTTACGTTCAAAAAAGTCCGACTTCCGTCAGTTAGAAATGAACTTGCCAACCACCCCCGAGTAAATTACGACGAGTTTTCTCGTGACGTCTGTATGTACGTATGTGCGGATGTATGTGCGGGTGTATGTGCGGATGTATGTGCGGATGTATGTGCGGATGTATGTGCGTATGTGGCTCGCATAACTCAAAAACTATATGCCGTAGAAACTTCTAGCTTGGTATGTAGGCTCTGAGAGGGGTCTAGTTGTGCACCTCCCCTTGTGATTGCATTCGAATGTTCCCAAAGGGGTCTTTTACCCCTTTTTTTGGGGTAAATCAATGTTAATTTCAATACAGACTCAAGTGATATGAATTGGCGCCACCATTTGGCGACATGTCACCAAGCTTTTGGTCGCCAAGTGTTTGACGCCAAGTTGGCGACAAATTTGGCGAAAAAATTATTTTTTGAATTTGGGTTCAATTTGGCCCTATTGGCGATATTTTGCGAAAAATTCACTAAATGATATTAAAATCAGCAATATTTAGAAAAATTACCATTGTAAAATATTTTTTGCATTGTTTCGTGGTAGATTAGGGGAGTAAATATTTGAATTGTTACCTTACTCACTCCAAGCACTTTTTTTAACACTTAAGGCAACTACTAAGAAATTTACACGTAAAAGGAAGTAGTGTGGGGTCCATACCAGATTTTGTTTTTGTTGGGATAAAATTTAACACATTTAAATTCCAAATTTTCCAACAAAGATTACGATTAACAACGAATTATCAATTCAAGGCTTTATTTCATTTTAGCATGAAATAAATCAAAAACAATTACTGCTACAATCATTTGTATTTAACACTATTTGAACCACTGTTAGGGAACTACAAATGTTGTATTATTAAGCACCCGGGTAATAACCCTAGTCTATATACAGGGTGAGTTTGATCGAATCTGCCATACGAAAAGGGGTGATAGAAGAGCCCAAGTGGAGTATAGAACCACCCATTAGTGGTATCAATTCTTAACCGTAACTGAGTAATATTATATTTAAGAAAAATTCGCAAAAAAAAAAAAAAAATTGAGAAAAAAACCAGCTTCTGAACTTCCTGTCGGACCTACATACAAAATAAGTACGTATTTGGAAAGAGCAGACAAAATCCTTTAAAATGACACTTTTTTCATCAAGATAGTCGCACTTCACAGTGAGTTACAAGCTTTCAAACACTGGAAACACTCAAAAATGAAATTTCATCAAACTTTTCAGTCAAAAATTTCAGAAACAACCGTATGAGCTACAACCAGTCATATTCACCAAAAACTTTCCCATTTCACTAGCTTTCAGATGATACAACAGAAAATGATATTGGGCTTCAAGTTCAGCAGAAATTCAACATTTAGTTTTAAAGAGTATGAAAATCGCCATTCGTCGGAAACTGGAAACCAGCGAGGAGTCGGACTTTTATCCCTTAAATTTTCTGTTTAACGTAAGTTTGATGTTTTATTTGTTCAAGAAAAGGAAAGTTTAATATTAAAATAATAATTGCAACACTTTTTCATTTTAAAAACATAATAAGAGGTGACTACAAGCAGAAACAAAAGCATTACTTCTCCGTGCTTTTCACAAAAAGAAAATGAAAAACTAACAGAGCTACACTTATTTAAAGGATTACATTTACATTTATGCAATGTTCAAAATTTGCAAAAACTTTTGAAATTGGTTGCCCCGCATTGGACACATGCTCTTGTTCTTTGTGAACGAAAACAAGAGTCGCTCTTAATAAAGTGTCATTTCTTAGTTTGGCTGCTGGTTCACCAAACCAAGAAAATTGTATTCAGGAAATGGCGTTATTCCATGACTCGGGCTAATTGCAATGTGCAAAATGTTAACCTTCTTTTAAAATCTGAATAAATGATGAGTAATTAATTATTATACTTTTTTAATCTTTCAGTTCCTATCTTCCAATTGGAGTCATTTAAGAGTAAAAAAAAAATCGTCTGAAACAAAAAACACACTTTTTTTCTTTTAACAAAACAAATCGTTATAAAAATAAATAGAACTATTCATTTGCAATATTTTTTAATTTATCGTTTGTGTATTTTTAATCTTTAAAAAAAAAAAAAAAAAAAAAAAAAAAAAAAAAAAAATTTTACTTTTACGCTTCTGATAATTCTTGAATGTGCTTGGGAATTTTTTTGAATTATGATTGTTTTTAGAATGTTAATTTTGAATGTGCGTTATTAGTTTTTGAAAGAAAAGTTTCTAATTAAGTTTTTGAAAGCAAGTGCTAAAGCTGTTAAATTATCTTTTCTATTCGCCATCAGTATGTCTCGTTTTTCTAACGAAGAATATGCTGACATGCATTTCGTGTATGGATTTTGTAATGGTAACGCTCGCAGAGTTGAGAAGGAATATAGCCTCCGTTACCCAAATCGTACTGCACCTAATCGAGCTGTTTGTCTCAATTCATCGAAAGCTCAGGGAGACAAGTTGGAGGGGGGGGGGGGCGCTGAACCACGATTGCCCCATCCCCCCCGATTTTGGGAAATCAATGTATTTACATGTAAGTAGGCGTGGTTTTTACCATTTTTGGCAAATTTACATTGTGTATACACCTTTTGCCACCCCCCCCCAAGAAAAATTCGAAATGACGATCCTGGTATTGTGTTTTTCACCAATAAGTTTAATCCTTGCCAGCGTGAAATACAACAAAAATTTTAACTCAGATAATGACATCTAGAAAGATGTTTGCATTGAATGTAAAGAGGACTAGAAACTATATGTATAGAATCTAACAAAAAATAGAAAGAAACCAAAACGAGCGATACGAACACTGCAGTGTAGCTCTGATAAGTTATATACAAGCCCGTCCTGAAAATCTAAGGTTCCTTTTTTTCTGCAGCTCCCCTATGACTGAAACCCCATTAATTCGTGACAAAATAGATTGAACGACGTACACACTCGATTTGTGGAGCAATAATTTATTGTTTTTATTTAAAACGAGTAGTTTTAAAGAGCAAAATGTATTCACTCAAAGAAAATCATACCAAAAAACAGCAAAAAAATTCCCATTTACATGCAACTAGTATAATAATTTTCCAAAGTCAGGGGGTCAATTAGCCCCCTGACCCCCCTTCAATTACAGGCCTGTTAGGACGTTTCCACTGAAATGTTTGGAAAAGCATACAAACAAATTTAAAAAGAGCGATTATTATCTGGTTAAATCGAGAACGCGATGTAAAATCATTTCTGTTTTAACAGAAAAGGGGTTAAGAAAGAAAAAAAAAGAAAAGGAAAGAATGTCAATGAATTAATGAAGTTATTTAAATATTACATGGAATTCAACTACTGTATGTCTACATAGAACAGTACTAGGATTGGAAACATGATTGAAAGTGAAAACTTATCCGCGTTTAAACTAAAATAAACACTTTGGTTGCGCCCCTGAGACAGATTGATTTCCTCTTAGATAAAATCGAAACTGTTTAAATTAATTAATATAATATATTTTGCTTTAAATTTCAACTAAAAAAAGTAGTAGGTAAAGAAGAAAGCGTAATAATTGGGAAAGTTAAAAATTTTATTACCAGAAAACTTTAGGTAGATGACAGCACATGAAACTTACAAATGTGTGCATGTATTGCCATCTACCAATGGTTCTGGTAACAATAATTTGAGAGTATCTTGTTCAATTTAAAAGTCAGGAAAATAGTTCTTATAAGTAACAGATTATTCAATTTCACACTGAGTGATTAAAATAGTTAGGGAATATGCATTTTTTCTGTGTTTATTTCACACATTTGCGGATTTTATCATTTATTTGTAAAAATTTAAGTACAATAGTAATAGAGTGCTAAAAACTACCAGTTTGCGTAACGAAAGCTTACGTATATAAATTGGAGATACATATCGTTTTTTGAACTGCTTTTGCACAAGTCATGCCTACAATTATATAAATTGTTCAACTAAACGAATGGTTGGACTGAGCATTTAAATTAGTTTAAAAAACTAAAACATACGCTTTTAGATGCACTTATTATAATGGCATCAACATGTAACATAGTTTATATAATATATTTTACCCTTTAGTATTAATAATAGAACTAAATAACCACTTTTATATAATAGCCAAGAACGTGAATTATATCTTTTATTCAAAGTTACATACAAACAACTGAAACATTTGAACACATCAACATGTAATAATATAGTCTAGCCTTTAGTTTCAACAATAGAATTAAATATATTATTTTTAGAATTGTAAAGAACGTGAATTATATTTTTTATTCAGAGTTGCATACATACTGACAAACGAGACCACAAGTGAAACTAATAAAAGCGTATTAAAAATGGATGTATGTAACTTTGGGTGCATGTTTGTTCCTTATGATACAAGTCCAGTTTTCGTCAGATTTTCTTGAAGTTGTCATAAAAACTCATTGCAATTTGTATTTTTTGAATTGAATCTCTGCTTTAATTGAACACAACATAGTATTACACTTCAGAGCATTTTGATTCGAAACGTCAAATTCGTGTTCTGCTACGCGATTTTCTTATCACTTTTCATTTCCTTTTTTGTTTCAGTTAATTTTTTAAAAAAAATCATGTATCGTTTAATAAAAGGTTGTCCGTAAGTTAAAATAAGGAAATTTAGCCGTCCCGTTCAAGGTTCCCTAGGACGCGAGACAGTATTTCAAAATCTAGGACAGTCCTTTGAAATCCGCTACGTTTTGTAACCCTAGTCCTTTCACTCATTTTTTTTTAAATAATTGTTTAATTTTTTAAACGTCATTTTGTTTCTTTTTCTCATTTCGAACGTCTATGCATCTGTAACAAAATGAAAAAAAAAGAAAACTTTTTTTTGTTAATTTGAAGACTACACTGTAAGAAATGAATAATTTTTTACAGCATAATACAGGCAATTTTTTGGTAATAAACTGTAAAAATTGCTAATTTTACAGTAATAAAATGTAAAATCACTAATTTCAGTTTATTAAAGTGCATTTTCCAGTTTTAAGCTGGAGCTTCTGCTACCAGCATTATACTGTTGTTTTTACAGTGTAATACAGCTCAATTTCACTGCAATAAATTGCAAAAGTGCTAACTCTACAGTAAATAACTGTAAAATTGCTAGTTTTACAGTTTATTACTGTGAATTTTACCGTTTTAAATTGGAACCTCGGCTGCCAGTATTATACTGTAATAATAACAGTTCATTTTTTGTAGTGTAAGATTTATTTTTTCTAGCAAATGAAGAATATTAACCAGTAACTCATTAGCGAAATTCAAATATTGTTATCGCCTTCAGATCTGAAAACTACTATTATACTCGGTTACTTTAAAGTAGGCGAATCTATTTTAGAAATTTTGCATCGTCTCCATGGAAAGGGCACGAAAGACAATACTTTCACTATTTTTTTACGCACTGCTGTTGAGGCATTTCATTTATTTTATGTTTATCGAATTAGGCTAACGCCAGTGGCGTGCGGAGCAATATTTTAAAGGGGACCAGTTGTTCGCATTAAACAGTGCACTTATTTTTTATGTTACTCTCAAATGCAGAAATCTGGTAAATGTTGACATTCTCCAATTTCGGTCTTTTACAGTTACATAAAAACAAATTAAAATTTAAACGATTCAACTTGTACTTAACGCTTGGAAAACCTAATCATAAAAATAAATTCTTCAAAGGAAACAAAATAAAAATTTTAAGTTTACAAATAATTTCTTATGGTGAGACTGAATGAAAAATTTTGAATACCAAATAAATCAAGCTGGATAAAAAAAAAATCCCATACGCATTTCAAAATAAACTTATAATTTGACAGTAAACGTTACTTGAACTTGACCTTTAAAAAATAATTATAAAATATCAAAAAAATATTTTCAACAAGGTGAAAATTCTGTTTCACTAACAAAAGTATATTTTGTTGCTTCATTTGCCCACATAATAACAAAATTAGTAATTCTGAAGTCCATTATTTAAGAGCAGTAAAAAATATAACAATAAAAATAACAACAAGGGAAACAGTGGATGGGGGGAGCTTCCCCTACCCCCTTGAAGAAAGGGAAGAAGGAAAAGAAAAAGTTTTCATAAGTATTTTCTAACTAGAGATGCAAAAAACCCGCAGTTTTTGAGAGCCGGGAAAAAACCCGGGAATTTTGGGGAATAAACCCGGAATTTCGGGGAACATTGGGAATTTTGAATATAAAGAAACACGGTAATTTTTTACATAGTTATTATGCTTAATGTATGAGTAAAAAATAAAGACTTCGTTATTATTTGAGTTAAAAATGTAACTTTCAAAACAGTACTGTTATAAAGTGTCACTGCCTTTGGAGCTCTTAAAAATGAGAGAGAGAGAAAATTTTTTTAATTCGATAAAAACCATTCAGACAACCTTGTCTTTTGGAGCAAAGTGTACAACGTGATGTTTTAAAGGAGGTTAAATATGTGACATACATTGAAAAAACTTTTATGTTAGTTATCTAAAAAAAGTTATGTTAGTTACATAAAATACTAAACATTTTATTTAAAAAAAACCATCAATTAACACGTGGAGAAGCAATGATTGCAAGAGATAAGCAATTAGTTGCACTTTTAGAAAGCAAACTCAACAAACCATCTCAATTTGAAATTATACCCCGTGACAAAACAAACTCAAGATAGGGTGGCCTCTTTCACTTATTATTTTGAAATATTTTTCTGATAAGCAATTCCATATACTGCAAAACATAACTATAGGAAATATCTTTTGAATGTATCTAATTAGGGTAATAAATACAAATTTCAAAACCAGAATTTCTTAACACTTTGAAAATTCCCAAAACTCTCGGGAATTTTCAAAATTCCCTTCCCAAAAAACCCGTTTTTTTTCCAGGAATAAACTGGGTTTTTTCCACCCCCTTTGCATCTCTACTTCCATAAAGCGATTTTCACCGGAACTCCTGACTAATCGGTTGAACTGCGCATGCTTGTCCATGACGTCTAGCAGAGGACTCGATTCTACAGCCGAGTCCCCTTTCATAAACTAAAATTAATAGTAGAAAGAGAAAATAGTTTTTAGAAGTCGGTTTGCTGGTCCTGAAACTCACTTTGAAACCTGCACAAAAAGCCCTGAAACAAAGATCGTCAGATAGTTTGGTAAAGGTGTTAATTGATCAAAAATAAACTTCCGAGCGAACGCCAAGGTTCGGGCAAGCTATACTGACTTGGACGGAACAGGTTTCTGTCAGCTCGAGCAAGTAGGGGCGAGCGACGCAAACAAGGGAAAAACAGAGAAATAGGAGGTTCTTTGAAGAATTAGCGCTTTAGGAGGGGAGACATTCTCCTTCATTTTTGCTTGCAAACATTTCAAATATGAAATTAATTTTAGTATGGACAATTTTTTTAAATTTTTGACTGGTCGATTATTTAAGGGACTAGCCTAGTCCCTCTGGTTCATGGACGGCACGCCACTGGCTAACGCTTTTATTTATGTCCTCGTATCTCAGTTATTTCTAAACGTTTTCTAACAAATCTAGTGCTAAATAGTTCGTTTTAGCAAGACCTGCCATCACGGGTATCCGTTATATAAATACTTCAAAAAGTATCATATTAAAGTTGATTGAATAATAGTTTACGCGCAAAACAATTTCAATCGTTTACATTTAACCATTGTTACTAAAGCTAAGTGGGAGAAAAGGTCCATAACGCCGTAACTATGACAACCATCAGGGGAAATTTTACTTCCGGCCGCCTCCTCTGGTTACCATGTGGGTATAGCTACAGCGTATCTCAACTCAAGAAAGAAAGACTCTCAACAATACGGTAACATCTTTTATCCATCCTATACTATAATACGAGAGATGTTTGTAATGTCGAAAATCGCCCCAGAATAAATAAACTCCGGTAAACTTGGGGGTCTGGGGTTTTTGACCACGGGGAATCGATTGGCACCGGTTTTGAAGCGCTACGGTCAAAAAGTTCGGAGTTACAGATAGGATTCATTAAATGTTTGAGAAGATTTCTTACTACGCCATTTTCTTTATGATTTCTCTTATTGTTACCGTTTCATAGCAACCGCGTGCTAACAATGGATTTCATATGCGGGATTTCATAAACTTGGGGGTCTGGGGTTTTTGGTCACGAGGAATCACGGGGTTTGGTTTTTCTAAATATATTTGTCAAAAATATTGAACTTCAACACACTTCAATCTTTACACTGCTCACTTTGTACCATTTCTTTAATTGTATAGTTTTTTTTTATTATCACTTACATTTTATTTTCTATGACTTTTCAAACTTAATGTTTGTATAGAATAATTCCCTTTCCGAATCACGAATCCGTGCTTTCCGAAACTTTGTTTAGAATAGTTTACAATGGTGCACTTTAACCGGTTATCTTTTCACCAATGGTTTCACAAATTTTCTTATGGCATGTGATGTTTTGATAAATCACAATTGAAAATTTAAATCTTCGAGTTAGCTTCGACACCTGTTTTCCTCGAGCGGAGCTCGGTCACCCGCTGGTATAAATAAAACGAAGAATATATCGCTGCTTGAAATGAACAACGGCATATCTGCAAAACACGACTTTTCAGGATCGAGCGTTTCAAAGTTTTTGCAGTAAAACGGCATTTTGAAGTAAAATGGTATTAAGGGTACTTATGTCGAATCAACTTACATAGACATAGATGATAGACACTCCAAGCACTTATTCAGAACTGACACAATGGCGGCTGTGTCGTTGTTTACTGGGAAAAGTGCGCCAAAATAATAACTATGCACAACGATATTAACGATTGCTGCGTGATATTTTGAAACTAGAGATATGCCGATAATACCACAAGAAAGAGTAAAAAAAAAAAAAAAAAACAGAATTTTTTGATGTAATAAAAAAAAAATCGATTTTTGCAGACATGCCGTTGTTCATTTCAAGGAGCGATACATGCATTACAGTTTACGTCGGATCTGGAGTAAATTCGGCAGGGAAGTACTTGGGCACTCGGGAAGCGTCGTAGGGGAGTTTTCTAACGGCAAAAAAGTACGGAGCCGTTTGAATTTTAATTGAATTACTCCAAAATAGCGCAAAATTGCTTTTTCTACCCGAAATAATTATCCGATCTTCTCGGTTTTGGTCTCATTAGAAAGATCGAAAAAATTCCACTTAAAGGGGATTTTTTTCCACTGGTTATGAAAACTCCAAACCGCTAACTTCACCCAGAAAAAAGATACAGGCATTTTTAAGTTGGAAAAATCATTTTAAATTTGATTTTTATAGTCCTTTGCATGAGCATGAAAGAATTTAAGTAGTGTGAAAGAAATCATTAATAAGAAAAAAGTGTTGCCATTTTTTATTATGAACAAATTAAATTCTTGCTTTTCCTTTTAATCTTTTCCTGTAGGGGGGGATATACTTTCTTGCAATTAACAAATTTTTCGTACTGATGCCGCAAAAATATCAATCAAATTTTCAATCCAATCGGGACTTGACATAACTTTTATTCTCAAGGTAGCACTCGTGCAGAGCTAGGAGACGTAGGTATGTTTTAAATAAAACTTTAAAAAAAGCTTTTTTTTTTTTCTCCACAGAGTTTTACTGCGGTATCTTTTTCAAAGGCAAGGCAAAACACAAATCATACCTCTTTTTTTTTTCTTTTTCAGTTTTCACTCTCCTTTCAATTCCAAAGCATTTAAAGCACTTGAGCTAATGAAATTTTTTTTTTTTTGAAAATAAGTTTCTTTGGAATAATTATCAACGACAGAGACTTTTTAACTAGTCGAGTGGTTAAGTGACACGCTCCTTTTCAAATAAAGTGAGGATAACCAACAGCTATTGACATTCGATATTATTGAGTTGAAATAAGGTTCGTAAAGCTCAAATTACTCTCCTTTATGCGAAAACTATTTCACCTGCCACTGACACTCATATTTTGTGACAATGAAACTTCAGAAGAACATTTGTTGTCTCTTATAATCTTAGAGAGAAGGGGGTTGGGTTAGCTTTACGCCGGAATTTTTTTGAAATGGTAACTTCAAAAACGCAGTTCTAGACAAATGTTAAAAGAAAGAGAAATTCGGGAGCCACCCCTTCAAATTTTTTTAAATTCGTAGTCTTAGAAATATATTTTTGATGATCTTTGGTAATGATAGAGGAGAGGAGGTTGCGGGGCGCTCCCTCAGGAAACTTTTCAAAATTAAAATTATAAAAAGGCAGTTGTGGATGAGCTGCAATTATGCTAGAGAGGGGGTCTAGAAGTTCTCTCCCTTAACCTTTCCGAACCGGGTGGTACACATGCTGTACCGTAACTCTTTTTTCCTTTGAGGACGGGGATGAAATCGTCGCTTCTACCCTTTGGAACCGGGGATTTTCGCAAGATTTCATACCCCCCCTCACTGGAGGATTACGGCTTTGTATTCGAGCCGCGAAGTCATAAAACCTAAGTGCTCCGTTCAGGGTTACTGCTACTTAGTGACCGTCGCCCACATTTTGGCCAAAATTGCTGTCCATCGGAGCAAGGGAAAGAGAGTTCTCAATCAAAGAAATTAGATACATTATCAGCTATTTAAGTGGAACAATATTAGTTCGTTCTAATAATTTTACATAAGTTCTATAAAATATTGAGGGTTAGTATCAATGTTTTAATTGCGTCGTCTATATTCCAGACATTCCAGAATGAACTGGATGTGAAACTCGACAAAAAAAAAAAAAAAAAAAAAAATTGCTCATTCTATATTCATTTTAGAAAACTATGCATATTGATATTTTATTAAATATGGTTAGATTTTTGAACTTCTTAGTGAAATCTCAAAGTATATATTAGTAAGTATACATTGATAAAGGCGTTCTTTGGAACTCCGAAACATTTGTAACCCTTGCATATAATTTCTTTTCTTTTTATTTATTTATTTTCAACTTCTTTCGTTTTTTTTTTTTTTTTTTTTTTCAGTTTTGTTACAACCTCTGTATCTCGAAACTTCCGTATCTGGAATTTTTCTTCTGTCCCGTGAAACTCGAGATAGACAGGTTTAACTGTACTACATATCGTCGGCACCATGCTAAAATAACGAATGTGAAAAATCGCGTTTTTCAAGTTCGAATTTTACAAATAATTAAAATTAAAATGATACTTTCGAACGATAGTTTTACACTTAAAGATGTCTATAAAATTTTAAAATTGTAAATAACCAAATGCGTCAGGTGGGAAAAAATTATATTCAGTGTTTTTGGCTCTCCTGAAAAGTGCCAATTTTCCCATTCGTAAGTTTAGCATGGTGCCGACGATATAGTCTATGCTTCAATGAATTTATGGTTAAAGAATTAAGTTTGACCACTGAGTATTTTTCTTCGTTCACCACAATAAATTAAAACTATTTACAAATGTATTAACATTAACATAACACAGCTTTGCCATCATAAGAATCAATTTAAAAGAACCATAGTGCTCATCACTCATTGTCCCTGTAATTATATTTGATTGCATTTAATTTTCTTATTGCACAGACCTGAAAAATGCAATGTGCGGTTTCCCGCCAATTATGTCACGCTGTGAGGGGGTTGGAGATTTCGGAAAATTGTGACAGTTTGATGTGACGAGGGAGTAACAAGAAGTACTCTGTGTCAGGGTTTTTTTTTTATGACGATATGCTTATAAAAAAAATAGTTTGCGCACCACGAGACGAGGAGTGGGTGAGGGGAAGTACGAAAATTTTTCAGAAAAGAAGAGAGGGGTTATTGTTTAAAAATAAAGGGATATCATTTATAGATAGCTCCGACCTCAAAAATTTTCTTCCATCACCCGATTTTCAAATGAAAAAAAAGTAGAACGCAACACCAATTAAAACGTAATATAACTTCGTTACGTCATCATGTGAGAATAATAATAAAACGTGTTTTTTTTATTTATTCGAATTTACATATTTAAACTATATCAGTTTCACCTAAAAATCTGGTTTCCCGTTAGTGCTAGAATTCAACATTTAATGCGGTTGTTTAAAGTTTTCTCTATGACAGTTATATTATATTTTATTAAATTACAAGTCAGAGCACAGCTGTAAAGTTATTATTTTTAAATATAATTGCTTATTAGGCAAAACTTTGGCCGAAGCAATGAAACATTTGAATGTGTTTTCATCCTAACGCATAGTTAGATAATGTGTCATTTGTACAATACAAAATACCTCAGATGTCAGGAAAGAAAAAAAAATCTCACTCTACTCAATTTCTTATCAAAAGTGGTTTTTCATGCCTCTTTTTAAATTACTTTTCTTTTTTTTTCACTAAGAAAACACTTAAATTGCGTCCTACTTATCTTAGACGACACTACCAACGCAAAAAGTAGACAATAGGTGGATTTATTTGCTAATTTTAAGCATACGCTTCAAGAAGAATTCTTCATGAATAAAATAGACAAGAGCTAGTTCTTAATTCATTTTTAAGCTAATTTACTTTCAAGAACTTTCCAATATGGAATCACGGGAAATACAACAAACCTACCTCTCAACAAAAAGAAAACAATTTTCAGCAATTATGCACTCATTATTCAGAAAATTTGAGGACTATTGCAAAATTACAATAAATCTTATCTTTTTAATTAAATAACTGCCTATCGTCTCTTTGCATTAGAACTAGGAATGTTAACATGCACGTTCTCTCCCCCCCCCCTCCTCGATCACTCAGTAAAATTCGGAGTTTCATTCGATAAATTTTCTCCTCCCCTAATTATTTTCATTATTACTTTGTGAGTGTGCTTCACTCATGGCAAATGTTGTTGAAGTTTAAATTTAATTTTTATTTCTCGTTGGAAATTTTTTTGCATCTATTTTCCAATTGGTACAGTGAGCCAAAACGGCCGAAAATTGAAAATTTCGGCAATTGTAAATAAATTCGTGAATAATCACATTTCCATGGCTCAACTTCAAATTCTGTAGACTTTCGACGCCATGGGAACACGAAAAGAAAAACCCAAGGGACTTCATTCATTGAAGCTTATTTGTGCAAAATGTGCGCCGCTGAGTTCGGAAATAGATATAAAGCTTTCAAATGAAAGAATGTCCGCTTTCTACTAATACAAAGCAACTATTCTAAACCATCGGCTCGAGACAAGGCATGTCCGAACTTAGCGGCCGCATAGGAACATCTGTAGGGGCCCTCGTGACACATTCCACTGTCAGCGGCACTCTGGACAAGTGCCCCACCCCCCACAATATTGCGCAGGGCTACACAAAGACTAGCTTTCCCTTGATCTAAATACAAGTACACCAATCAACTGTCTTATTGCTCAGTCATTCAAGGAACTGGTGAAAGGTATTATAACTGTAAACAGGGATCTGTAAAGAGAGAAATAATCCCCGTCACACAAAAAAAATTCATTTTCGAATCGTTTAGATAAGAATTTAAGCAAAAAAAAAAGCTTAAATCCTATAACATAGCGCAATTTCCAAAAAAAAAGGGGGGGGGGAATCACCCCCCCCCCCCCCCCCCCCCGTCTTTCCCAATCCCCCGCTTTTTCGATGCACCTGCCGCCTATGCATTCTGCTGCAATCATGACAAGGAAATTATATTCAAAGTAGTTACACTATTAAAGCCTATAAAAGGCTGGACAATATTTTTTATTCTTATTTTAATCAAAAATATTTTCAGTGATCTTTTTTTGTTAGGAATGTGTTCTTTGTAAAAATGTAAGGGAAAAAATTTACAGCTTTATGTTCGTCCTTTTTGTTTATCTTACTTGATTCAGTTTTTTCTCAAAAGTGTATGTTCTCATACCTCATTTTAAGCTGCTTTAGTTCACGAACACACTTGAAATGTGACTTACTTATCTTTGACGAAACCATCAACATTAACAATAGAAATTACGTGATTTATTCCCTAATTTTCCTCATAAGGATCAAAAGAAACCTTATACATAAAATAACGTTTTTTTGTTTTTAGACATGTACTAGTTTTTAATTTTATTTTTGATCCAATTTTCAATCAGGAGTTTCCCGGTAAGGGGTCTTGGACACCACCGTGACGTTCAAAAAAATTTATATTTCAGAAATTTTTGACTGACTATTCGGAAAACTTGAGGGTGGTATAGAAATATTGAAAATAATTTCATCTTTCTTAAATAATGCCTAACATCTTTTCGACTTAGTTATAGCTATGTATACAGGTAAGTATTTCTCCACCCCCCCCCCCCCCATTATTTGGTGAAATAAGGAGTATTTCCTATTTCCCTCTGAAAAACATCAAGGTTCGAGGCGTACCTGTTTACATTTTTATTATTACTCTTTCGGTATCTCTCTTTCTGCAAAATTCTTACATGCTAAAACTGCGTTAGTTTTTTTTTTTCAAAAATATAAATTTTACAAGTACTGTCGTCCCCGCTTAATCGGGTAACGGATAAACGAATACCCCGCTCATACGAATAAAATATCTCGGAACCGATGCAATAGACGTAATGTTAAAGATCGCTTTCGAATACCCTGTTTTATCGAATAATATTTCTTGGAACCGACAGTATTCGTTTAAGCGGGGCTGACAGTATTAATCATTTTAAATATTGAGTGTTTCACTTTTACTCGAGAGTAATGTCGTTAAATTACAGAAATGTATTTTCATTGCATTTGTCTGCAAAGTTAAAAAATGAGTCTATATATATATATTTCAATTTGTATTTATAGTTGGAAATTGCGTGAAAAACAAAGTTTTAAACACTATATGAAGAGATTTAAAAACGTTTTAACTATATCTCTACTTTCCAAACGAAACAGTGACCCTCAACAGCAAAAAAAAAGAGAAATATTTCGGCGTTTGTAAAGACGGACGTGAATAACCACATATTCGTGGTTCAATATCCAATTCTGAGATTCGAAGATTTTCGACGCCGTGGAAACACAAAACGAAAAACCCACGGGACTTAATTCCATGCAGTGCATTTATGTGAAAAGTAAGCGACAGAGTTTGAAATAGATGTCTCTAGAGCTTACAAAATAAAGCGAAGAATGCTCTTTTTCTTGTATTACAAAGCAACTGATGGGTTTCGGAACCACTGGCGACGCTAGCCATGTGCCGACCAAGACTGTGTGTGCCGACAGTGCGACCCTGCGAGAACCGGAGTTCTCTTGGGAGCATTCCAAAAATGTGCAGCTGTCGGCGGCACTGTATACTAAACAATATAAAGTATTTTTACTGTATACTAGGATCCTACGCGCTCCGATTGCACACGGCCCCACAAAGACTAGCTTGCTACTGATCTGAACATAAGAATATAAGTAGCTGTCTAATTCTTCTTTTATTCAAGAAACAGGCGAGAGGTATTGTGTCTATCCGCAAACACTAAGCAGAGATCTAAAATTCTTGAGAATGAAAAGGAAAGCTAGCATAAGAAAAGTCTATTTTTTAAAAGTAAAGACAAATTCAAAGCAAACCGAAATATTATTCTTTTAGTCGACTTTCATAATACTAATCAGCTATCAACTGGAAATGTTATTAAAACTCAAAAATAATAACTTTTGAAATTAAGTACAATATTTATTGATAAAATAAGTAAAACATATACAAAGAAAATGACTTTCAATATTTAAAATATACAGAATTTCAACTTCACAGTAATCCTCAAACTTAGTTACTGCATCAGTAAGTGAATTTGAGAAAGTTGAGCAATGTATTTTTTCACTTTTAGAATTAAAAAAGAAAATTCATCCTACATCATTTTTTCACACTTCTTTTTAAAAGAGAGCGATGTATTTCTAACTAAATAATTATTTAAACATCTATAACATTGAAAAAGGTTTAGTTTGTAAAAAATGTGAAGTTACATAATACATGAAGCAAAATAAATTAATTTAAAAAAAGAGAAAGAAACATGGTAAGTCACGTTAAAAAAAAAGAAAAAAAAATTACAAAAGAAATTTGTCACTAAGCTTTCTTGATAGAATTAACTTATTATATTCGTTGCAGTACCATCCCTCCCTCCCCTCCCCCTGCTCTGAAACAAACAGTACTGATGTTAAACCTCAGTTTTTTAGACAAAATGGCAAATGAGAAGTGCATTATACAATTATTAGGATCAGTCAGAAAGTAACAAATAACAAAATACCTGAAGCGGAAACATTTTTTGCTTTTGCTTATTATAAAGAAGTATAATTATTAAACAGATATATTTTAGTTATTTTTAATTTAAAAATTAAATAATTGAAGAATCAGGAGAAGAAGCTGGATGTTTAATTTTGAAAGTTGAAAGATCTGTTATATCTTCGAAAAATCTTTTTTGGTATGATAATTTTCAAAACAGCTTTTATCTACGCACAAAGCAACCTTACACAACTTGCATATTATTGTTGAACGGCGTTGAATTCCTTCCGACGAACAGACAACACATCTTCGACGTTTTTTTATATCAGAAGGCCAATGCTGTTGCATTCGTGCAATTTTCCTTATTGATGGTGAATCGTTAGATGAAGTTGGGGTTCCTGTGTATACGTTTGTTGGTAAACTCGTGTTGGAAGTATCCGTTTCTATGTCTTCCTGAAAGCTTAACAAGCTCTTTATAAGAGCCTTCCTAAAATCCTGATGCGAGCTGTTGTAGGTGGTTACGTTTTTGAAGACTAAATACGCGTTTAAGATGGACAAGTCCAATAAATGGAAAAAAAGCTTCTTTGTCCATTTCAATGTGCGTCTTCCAAATGTGTAGCTATTCGCCATTCTGTCGCTTAGATCAACGTAACCCATGTGCTTATTATAATCACTGATTATTTCTGGTTTATCTTCTTTATCTGTCCCCGTGTTTTGCGCGATTGCTTCATGCATGTTGCTGATAACTAGAACATGGCGTTTGTCTTTCCAGCAAACAGCAGTCAAACCTAAAACATGTTTTTAATACAAATTAAAACATAGAAGATTAAATTTATGTCAATGAAAATGCAATATATAATGACTTTTAATAGATTTTATGTATTATACTACACTGAAAAGCATAAACTGTTATTTTTACAGTATAATACTGGCAGCAGAGGTTCCAGTTCAAAACTAAAAGCACACTAATAAACTGTAAAACTAGCTATTTTGCAGTTTATTACTCTAAAACTAGCAATCTTACAGTTTCTTACTGTAAAATGACAATAAAATTAGTTGCATTGTACTGTAAAAACAACATCAGTTTTTGCAGTGTAGTTTTAATCAAAGACTTCTAAAATGTATTTTCATGTCATATTTTTTACACCTTTTCTTTTCGAAAAAAAAAGGGGGGGGGGGAGGCGATGAGCAAATGGTTTTTGTAATAAAGTAGCAAGTTTTGAAAATACTTTCTTCCCCTCAACTCATCTATATACGAGTTTCTATTATCTATTGTTAATTGCTCTATGATTGAAAAGTTAAATTTTGCATAGTTTTCAGGTATTAAACTAATTTTCTAAATAGTAAATATTGAGTAAAATTGTAGTGTTATATCAAAATTAACTGTTGTGAAATTAAAAAATGTGTATTTATTTTAGAGCAGTCAATTGAAAGATTAAACGTATTCAAAATAAATTTGTCTATGTTTTATATAAGAAAGTCTTTAGACATGACTTAAAGACTAATAATTTGTACTTACTGTATCCAAGCGCTTAAAACTAAAAAATAATGCTCACAAAATTAATAAATAAAATAACAAGTATAAGGAATATTTAATTTGAAACAAACTCACAAGGAAAATAAAAGAAAAGACATAAATAAAAATAAACATTATATTTTAGCATGCGAAAAGAGCAATTGAGGATATAGAGATGCCTGATAATACTTGCTCAAGCAATGGTAATGGATCAAGGTAATGGATTGATTCGCTATCTTCCAAGTACAGCGTGAATAAAACCCCAAGTAAGAATGAATAAAATTAATGAGTAACCTTCGCATACATTGTAATTACACAAGCTCTATCCCAAACATTTTCATAATACAGCAGAGCCTTAGGAATCCTAGCCCCACAGATCCGAAATTACCGAAAATTCGAACAGTTTGTGAATTCAAGGCTAATTATCTTTATATATAAAAATGAATGTATGTACCTATGTTCGTATCGTCCTTTATAGACTCAAAAACTACCCGTCGGATTTCGCTAAAAATTTCACACTGTGCTTCTGTTTTGACTTATTTTATCTTAGACATTATCAATAAACACAAGTTCAGCAATGTTTCCTAAAAAAATGCTTTAAATATTTTTAACAAATTAGTATTCTTTACAAAATGGCGTGGGGGACCCACTTACCCCCTAGGAAGGGGTAAGTGGGCCCCCCTCCATTTATTTATATTTAAAGTGAGCATAATTTGGAAAGGTGTTTGTGGGTCCTACCGGACAAGTATGCACAATTTTAGTAGGGAATATTTTTCTGTAAATGTGTCCATTAGTGAGATATCTACTTACATTTAAATGTGTATGACATAAAATTGTAAAGCGGAATACAAAATAATTATGTCTGTGAAATTCATTAAAAGCCATTAGGCGCATTTTTTGCTTTTACATATAAATTAATGTTGAATAAATACAATGGAGTCCATTAAGATCAATTTCGGTTTTCTTTGATACAAGTTTCAAATACATAGTTACCAGCTTTTGCAGTTTTTGTAACTAAACCATCAATTTCTTCTAGGTCTCCATAATTATCTTTCATTTCGTCGTAGAAATTGCTTCATCAAAACTTCTTTTCATTTTGAAACCATCATTATTATGAGGGGACCCACTTACCCTAATGGGGAAAAACCACGGGGTAAGTGGGACCCCTCCCCTTAAACACTTATTAATAACACTTTGCAGAAAAATTCTTATTGAAATGTATATTTTAGGTTAAACTCTGCAAGAAAACTTGATGAACATACAAAAAATAATAAAAACCAAAATTGAAACACTTCTTTGAAAAATGTTGCTTGAAATCGCAAAAAAAAAATTCTTTTGGGACTTGTTTGACATAAATTATATGATCCAAAAAAAAAAGTTCCATGAAACCCAAATATATGCAAAAGCAATCACTGTGATGTAATTTGACATGATCAGTACAAAAAGGTATAAAAACCATGTGCGCATTTCAGGGGGATGGCCCACTTACCCCATTGGACCACTTACCCAAACCAACCCTACATTAATTTTTACAATTATTTCAGAAAAAAGTAACATTTGGAAAAAAATTAAATTTTCATTAATTTTTATGGAGAAATGATCATTAATAGACTCTCTGTGGAAGTCTCAACACAAAAAAAAGTTTTCATCGTGGTGCCTCTCATAAATAATCATTGGATCATCTGAAATCAAAAAACTGAAATGATATTACTAATTATTGAGTTTTTGTAGTAACCAATGTCGACTATTATTATTATTCTTTTATTTGAACGTATTTTTAAAATAGTAAAATCTTCAATCTTTTTGATATGAAACGGGAATTTTTACTCCTAAGCGCTGAAAAAACGAAAAAAATCATTAAAAAAAACAAACAAACTTGACTTTGTTACCGGTGAAAACTTATTAATAAAGTCGTTTTGTTTTTATTATTTTTTATTTCAGACGATCCAGTGATTAAAATTTATAAGGGGCCTCACAATGTTTTTTTTTTTTTCTTCTTTTCTTTTTAATATTGAAGGCGGTTTTTGTCTGCGGAAAGTGAAATTTCACAGCTTTCAATTGTCACTTTATCAAATAAATAACTAATAATAAACTAATTATAGAAATAAATGCATATTAAGTATGTTAGCATAGCAATTATCGAAAATATGCTTTTTTGTGCAGAATAAACCTCTCTCCTCCACCCCCACCCTTTTAAAGCAATTGAAGGGGCAAGAGGATAAAGGTGATATGTGACAATTTTTTTAATTTCTAGAAAAAGCTTTTAAAAAATGCTGTGTTATATTTTTAAGAAGTAAGTTCTTCAAAAAATGTCACATATCACCTTTATCCACTTGCCCCTTCATTCATAATACGTGATATAGGTGCTTCTAGCTTCTAATTTGACTTCAGCATGCTAAATTTACCCCAGCATTCAAAGCTTCGGAGGTAGTAACATGGCAGGCTAGTGTTGTCAAAACTGCTTAGTAATAATTTAATGTAATTACAATCACATAGTTACTACTAACTATCAACTGCTTAGCGTTGTTATTTTTGAATTTAATATGTATAAGCAACCGTTGAAATTTTTTCATTTGTTGAAAGCGTTTGTACATGACGTAATCCCTAATTACATCGCTCTTTAGAGAGAATTTTCTCTTTTATAGGGTAGCATATATATTAATTTTCTTTAGAAAACTGTTTTACATCTTTTTATTCACTCTTAAATACTTTGAAATCATATTTTGTATTTAAAAAGCATTTTGCTAGTAACAAAAAAAAGTTAGCCTTTTATTCCTCGAAGTAAAGTTCAGGTCTTTTAGCTGAACATTTAAAAAATGTACATTTATCTATTTACTTTTAAGAAGACTATTTCGTACGTGAATTTTTTAGTTTTGAATACTCTCCAATGTTGATATTGAACGGAGTTTAAGACATAAGACTGTTTTCGGACAATCGAAGTTTTTTATAATTTAAAATATATATGTATACATATATAAACTTCATAATTAAATGCAATTTTGGTTTCTTACAGATTATCATCTAGCATTAAACAGTTTTATTTATATGTAGAACTTATGTCCACACATTTTGCAATATTCATAAGCTCATTTAATATTTAAATTTTCTTTCTTTCTTTTTTTAATAATGTAATAAATGTATGATGGCTTTTTAATTTTAATAATTACAACAGCAATTCATGAATGATAATTTTGAACAGAAGGTTTTCCTTTATATTAAGGTTATTTTTTAATGAATTTTGGATTCTTTTTTCGCATTATGCAAGGGTAATTTTTAGATTATCTACATTCTAGCTCTACTATAACAATTTTTGAAAATATTATAAAATTATATTTACCTTTTGCACTTCTAACGTTGATGTCTCCTCTCCCCATTTTTGGCGTAATTATGTCTTTCGGGAAACCTTTTCTCTTTTTAACAATTGTTCCACAGCTGTTTATGGAATGGTTCTCGAAAAGGTCAATGTACAGACTAGGAGAAGAATAATAGTTATCCATATAGAGTTTATGGCCTTTACCAGATATACATTGAGTCATATTTATTACCACTTGGTGCGAAGCATTTAGTTCCCGCTTCACTTTATCTTTGCCAAGATAAACACTCATGTTATATGTGTATCCATTTTGATCACATATTTTATAAAGTTTAAATCCCCATCTTTTATGCTTTTTGGGGATGTATTGTTTAAATATAACTCTTCCTTTAAATTTAACGATGACTTCATCGATTGCTACAGCTTCGGTAGGGTTGTAGCACTCCTTGTAGGCATTATTTATCAAATCAAACACTTTTCTTAATTTCCATAGTCGATCATAGTTCGGGTCATTTTGATTTTTTTTATCGTCATTGTTTGCAAAATGTATATATTTCAGTATTTGAAAAAATCTGTCTCTCGACATACATTTGCTAAAAATTGGTGTTTCAAATATTGGGTCTGCGGACCAATACTCTTTAGTTTTATCTTTATCGACGTGACCCATCAATAATATCAAACCGAAGAAGCGATACAGTTCGGGAATATCTACTTCCTTCCATTTCTTTTCGTGGAAGTTAGAGGGTAGCTGTTTTTTGAGATCAATTTGTTGCCTGGCATATCTATTTGTTTCTTCAACAAGACAATCTAAAACTGCTTGATTGAAGAAGACACTGAAGCAGTCTAATGGAGTCTTTAGTTCTGATTTTAGGTGTGGTTTAACACCAGGAGGCGGTCCAGTAAAAGGCAGAATTTGTACATCTTGATCTGAAATCCGAGATGGAATAATCCACTTGAGGAGGCTAACAAAATCTTGCTCTGCACTGTTTTCTTTTTCCGCTTCAGTGACTTCATCTGCATCATCTATAATATCTCCTGTATCTCTTTCGCATTCACTGTCACTATCTGCATAGTTTTCATCATCTGAATTATTTTCCGACATGATTTTGTTTATTTCTTCTTCTGATAGGTATTTTCTTTTTCGAGACATACTCAATGTATAAAGTTACAAAAAATTAACAAGAGAAATATTATGATAACAACGTAAAAACTATATTTTAAAAGACGATTCTCCCGCATTAAAAAGTACGACACATAGCTGAAGTCGCTCAAAAGAAGAGAGCATTGTGAGAAAAGATAACTAAAAAGCGTGCCAAACTGTCACTTGGCGATTTGTTCTCGTCAAAGGAGTCACCGCTAATTCCCTGACAATGGAGGTGCTTTTAGCGCCTACCCAAACTTGTTCTAATCCTTCTCTCGTGGGGGGAGAAAAACGTACGGTACAGCATTTGTACCTTCCCGTCTCCAAAGGGAAAAGAAACCATGGTTCAAATGCTGTACCGCCCGTCTCCAAGGGAACTTTTCGAGGGAAAGACCCCGGTTCGGAAAGGTTAAAACACAATGATTGATTTTGAATGAATTTCAAAAAAACCCAAGCTTAAAAAAAAAGCGTACCTTTGAAAACGGAAACCAGTGGACGTGGTCAAATAGCTGTACATGTTTTAAGCTCTTCAGTCCCCACCAAACACATATGTATTGATCTAGCGCATCATACTATTGTTTCAACAAAGCGGAGTTTTTTTCCTTCCGTTATCAATAAGTTTAAGTCTATTAATGTTGTTTTTTACAGTGTAATACTACTAATTTATAGTAAATAAACTGAAAAAAATTGCTGATTGTATAGTAATAAACTAAAATTTCTAATTTTACAATACTAAACTGTAAAATTGCTAATTTTACAGTAATAAAATGTAAAATTGCTTATTTTACAGTTTATTACTGTGCATTTTACAGTTTTAAACTGGAACCTCTGCTGCCAGTATTATACTGTTGTTTTTACAGTATAATACAGCTAGATTTTACGGCAATAAACTGTAAAATTGCTGACTTTACAGTAAGAAACTGTAAAATTGCCAGTTTTACAGTTTATTACTGTGTATTTTGTAGTTTTAAATTGGAACCTCTGCTGCCAGTATTTTACTATAAAAACAACAGTTCATTTTCTGCTGTGCACTGTAAACTTTTTATTTCTCTCTGTAAAGTTTACTTTTTTATTTCTTTTAAATTCGATTCCCAATTTTATCTTAATAATTGCATTGAAAGCTTCAAAAATATACAAAAATTATTTTCACCCCCCCCCCATCAGAAACACACACTTATAACCCTATTATACACGAATAAATAATATTGATGTTACTCTAACATGTAAACTGCTTTGTACTTGGTTAGTTTCTCAAAACAGAAAGAAATAATTACATCATTAAACTTTTGAAACAATGCTTTACGATCTGCTATATCGGTGCAGGCCATAAATAGCTTTATCGAGCTTGCAAATCCGGTCGGTTCGTTTTAAATTTACAAAATTTGGCGACTGTGTCACGTAAATTTCAGGCTTCGAGTCACGTTTTCAATTCGCACATTCAGGACATTTTCTCGCATCAAATATATTTTTAGGAGCAAAAGCTAAATTGACCTCTATACTTTGTCATAATTTTTGATGCGTTTCGATTAAAAAGTTATTGTTAAATAAAGTGTCATTTAGTTTATGAAATTTCCACACATTTTCTTGATTGAATTTAAAAATACTTGAAGCTACCCTGTTAAACTTCTATATTATTTTTACTTGTTTGAATTTTACGATTTTACAATTTTTGATATTGCTTTTTGAGTTTTAAATTTCATATTTTTACATTTTGCCTTATGCATTTTATGTTTTTACATTTTACCTTTTTACATTTTACTTTTTTACATTATATCTTGTTGCCGTTTATCTTAATGTATTTTTTGCGCTTTACTTATGACGTATCTCTCTCCATGGGAGTGTTGAGTGTGTACACATGCACATGCACATGCACATGATTGAGTCAATGAACTTATTTTCAGAGCTTCTGCTAGATATAAAAGAAAATACTTAAACTATGTTTTCTTGGCATTTTAAATCAAAATTACTTTCGTTCAAATGAATTGTTTGATTCCAATAAAAGCAGTGAGAAGCAAATGAGTATAAGGGATAAAATTAAAAAAATCTAGATAACCAAAGCAAATGTATCGGAAGGAGAACCTCTCCTTTGTTTTGAGGCAAGATATGGTAGTAGTATCCCTATCCCTAATAGGTATGCTACACTAGGGCAGTGGTCGGAAGTAGCGCGCTACAAGTAGCGAAACTACTGTAGTAGCTACATTTTTTAGTAGTTTGTAGTGTAGCGCACTACTTTTTAAAAAAAGTAGTGTAGTGAGTAGCGCGATACAAAAATATTGTAGTGTGTAGCGATTTCATAAAACTACTTTCTAATGGAGCAAAAAAAAAAAAAAAAAAAAAAAAAAAAACAGAAAAAAAAAAGATTCAATCGCGTCTGACTGGCGCATATCGTACACGATTTCCTTTGCGAAAGCAGTGAGAAAAATGAATCATACAAATTCGAGCTGACCTCAGGCATATCATTTTGACGCTATACGTTCTATATGTTAGACGGCATTGGTTTCTTTGGCGCCACCATTTTCATATTCCGCCAATATTTGCATTGAATATAGTGTATGGCTGAGGAAGGAAAATTTATGAATGAGCGATAACTGAGTGTTAGTGTTTTATAGCAACCGAGAATGTCATGTAAATGAATGCTTTAGCGCTCAATGCTCAATTGGATTATTGTTCCAATGTCCACCAAACATGGCAGTAATTTTAATAGAAGAGGATACAAATTTGATAGAAGATGACAATATCGAGCAGCCCTGGCCGGCGTATAATAAATACTTCACAGTTATTGAAATGAGTTTCGTGCAAACTTTGCACATTGAACAAAAAACTTTCTGTTTCTAAGTCATCCGCATACAATTTAAAACTGCATATTGAAGTAAGTTAAGCATTCTTAGTTATGTTTCACACTTCAGATAGCTTATTTATTAATATTTCATAATGAATACTAGTACCGTTTAGTATGTTTTTCATATTTCTTTAGTTTTGCTTCTTTAGTGATGGAGTATTGAAAAATATTAAAATAATAAAAATCAATTATTAAATATTGTTGAAATCATTTGACACAATTGGAAAAACGTTTTCATTTCATTTTATCGGTGGCGTATTAATAGGGATGGTGTTCAGACCGAGACCCAACCCCCCAAGGGCGTAGCCAGGACTCACGTTAGGGGGGTGCAAGCAGTGGCACCCCAATAGGAGGTCACTGTGACCTCCCAAAAAGTTCTTATCCGATACAAATTGGCTGATGAAATTTGAAAACGGCGAGACAGTATTACAAGGCTGAACTTCATTTTATTTTATTTTTTTTTCTTTAATTAATTTATTTATTTATTTTTGTGATGCCTCACGTCTCTTTTGGTAGACATAGATAAGAATGCATTTTTTTAATCATTCAGTAAAGTTCTGAGTTTCATTCGGTAAATTAAAAATTTTCTCCTCAAAAACAGGCAAGCTTACTTATAATATTTCACCCTAAAATTTTTATTCTTCGCATACTGAGATTAAAAAGTTGTTTTCATGCTAAAAGACAAATTTGGGTTTGGTACAAGGATCCGTGTTAGGTAAAGAATGAAGCTGATTTTCTGATGTGGCGCCAAGGACTTAAAACTTATTGGTGGGAGAGGAGGCGAAGGGGGGGGGGGGAGACTCTCAATGACCGAATGAAATTCCAAATTTCACCGAGCAATAAAATACGAACTTCTTTGTCTGCACCAGCACGTTACAATGAAAAGCAGGAAAGGGGACAAAATCGTTTGTCAAAAAAATAAATAAAATGGGAGGTCACAGTGACCTCCCATTGACTCTGATCTAGGGGGGTGCATCTGCACCCCCCTAGCTACGCCCTTGCCAACCCCCTTGAAGCTCAAAATTAAATTCCTACAATGAAAATTCAATTTTTTTCTCATATGTTTTTGAAAAGTAGCGAAGTAGCGACTACTTTTCAAAAGTAGTGTAGCGCGCTACATTAAAAAAAAATAGTTGTAGCTGTAGTTAACTACATTTATAAGAAAGTAGTTGTAGTTGTAGTTCGCTACAAAAAATATGTAGTTTTTCCAACCACTGCACTAGGGTGGTCACAAAAAATCAATTTTCGAATTTCTTTTGCGGCACCCCCCTAAAATGTGTCAATGGGCTAGAAAATGAGATTTGCAAAGTTTTAGCTTAATTGGATAATATTAACACGTGCCGCAAAGAGGGTAAAGTTAAGAAAAACAGCGATTTTAGCTAAAAATTGTAGTTTTTACTCTGTAAAACCAAAACTACTGATCCTAGAAGCTTTATTTTGGTCTCATTTTGTAGGAAAGTTTATTTTCTTTAAGGCTAATCTTATTTAAAGTTTCGAAAAAAAGATTAAATATTTTTCAGAATTTTCACAAGTCAGGCTGCAACGCAAATCCTCGAAATTGCAAGTAACATGGGGAAATTTTTTTTTCAACTAATCTTTTGAGGCACCCCCCTAAAATGTGCCAAAGGACTAGAAAATGAGATTTGAAAAGTTTTAGCTTAATCGGATAATATTAACACGTGCCTCAGAGTGGGTAAAGTTACGAAAAACAGCGATTTTTAGCCAAAAATTGTAGTTTTTCCTCTATAAAACCAAAACTATTCATCTTAGAAACTTTATTTTGGTCTCATTTTGTAGGAAATTTAATTCTCGTTAAGTGCTATCCCATTCATTTTTGCTATCATGTCCAAAGTATTTATTTGGCATTTTTCAGGTTAAATCGTAGAGTATATCAAAAATAAGAAATTTTCATGCAAAAACCTAAAATCATTACAATATTCAATTACATTTATTTACTTATTGTTGGATTTATTTTGTCAATTTAAAAAGGGGTATTTTTGCACTACTTTAGAAATAAATGAAACAAATTCCTGTGTTAAAATATAGGAATTAAGAGGGGTTAAGAACGAAAGCAAAGAGTTAAAATGACAATAAAAGCTTTAATGCACCTTTATACTTACACTGTTAAATTATATAACATTATTTTACTTCTCTTTACATACAAACTAGCGACAAAACAGAACTAGGTTAAGCGACAAAACAGAAATTGCGAATAATTAAAGTTCAAAGTTTTATTGTTGTAGTTATTGCAGCTTTTTTTTGTTTTCTGGTTTTGTCATTAGTGTGCGTATGAAATTGGTCTATTGATATCTATTGTTTGATTTACCAAGTTTTATTTGCTCACCTGCATCAATTGCTTAATAGAGAGTGTTCGTT
The DNA here is from genome assembly GCA_038373865.1 of Uloborus plumipes. Taxonomy (NCBI): domain Eukaryota; kingdom Metazoa; phylum Arthropoda; class Arachnida; order Araneae; family Uloboridae; genus Uloborus; species Uloborus plumipes. The sequence goes on from JAXGGA010004803.1 coordinate 56,626, forward strand.
TTTTACAATGTAACTTAGCCCCTTCATCCTCCAAGCCCTTCATTTATGGCTTGACTGCTCATTTCATAAGTTGTACTCGCAGTTATTTATTTTATCTATGAGTTTCAAGGACATAAATTTATTATATATTCGTAATAATTTTGCTGTTTTTTCTCTAAAAAGTCAACGTTATCCGTAGAGTTCATCAAATTTACTAAAAGAACTTATTAATTTACATTTTAATGATTTATTTTTTTCTAAGCAATTTCGAGGATTTACGCTGCAGCCTGACTTGAAAATTTCTGAAAAATATTCAATCATTTTTTTCGAGACTTTAAATGAAATTGACTTAAAGAAAATAAAATTTCCTACAAAATGAGATCCAAATAAAGCTTCTAGGATGAATAGTTTTGGTTTTGCAGAGGGAAAAACTACGATTTTTGGCTAAAAATCGCTGTTTTTCGTATCTTTACCCACTTTGAGGCACGTGTTAATATTATCCGATTAAGCTAAAACTTTTCAAATATCATTTTCTAGTCCATTGGCACATTTTAAGGGGGTGCCTCAAAAGATTAGTTAAAAAAAAAATTTCCCCGTGTTACTTGCAATTTCGAGGATTTGCGTTGCAGCCTGACTTGTGAAAATTCTGAAAAATATTTAATATTTTTTTTCGAAACTTTAAATCAGTTTAGACTTAAAGAAAATAAAATTCCCTACAAAATGAGACCAAAAAAAAGCTTCTAGGATCAGTAGTTTTGGTTTTACAGAGTAAAAACTACAATTTTTGGCTAAAAATCGCCGTTTTCCTTAACTTTACCCTCTTTGCGGCACGTGTTAATATTATCCGATTAAGCTAAAACTTTGCAAATCTCATTTTCTAGCCCATTGGCACATTTTAAGGGGGTGCCGCAAAAGATTAGTTGAAAAAATTTTTTCCCCATGTTACTTGTAATCACCCTAGCTACACAGCAGGCTTTACAAAAAAAAAAAAAAAAAAAGAAAGAAAATCAATGATAGGCTATCTAGGATCTGAACTTCAAATGCATTTTTCTCAAAACTTTAAAAGGTTCACTTACATCCCTTTTCTTCTTCCTGCCTCTTGGGCAAAATGTTTAGAATCCCCTGTGCTTTTAAATGTAATTTCTTTAGAAAAGTCTTCATGATAACTTGTACGACTTTAGTCCTTGAAGTAAAACTTGTAGATCTACATTTTTTACTTTAAATCTCATTTTAAATTGAGCAATCCAAATCTAATTAGTATTTTTTAAATTTTTTTTTAAATTCCGCATAAACTAGATTTTGGAGAGGGACAATTATCTATTATGGATAGTTTTAAAGGGAACATTTTCTAATGAGGTGTGCTACAATTTTTGTTTTATTATTATCATTGTAATTATGTTACAATAATTGTCAAACCGTAGTAATATGTCCCTTTTCTATAGAAATATTTTCATTCATTCTCTCATTAGAACCTATGTTGCCTTTTAGTCCTTTAAATAGGCTTGTTCACTTATACGTCTCTCTCACTTATGCGCCTTTTTCTGTTGGTCCCTTGGTTCCGGCGCATAAGTGAGAGTTCATTCTAGATAACTAACGTTGCACTGCAAAAAATTAACTGTTGTTTTTAGAGTATGATACTGGCATTCGAGGTTCCAATTTGAAACTGTAAAATGCACAGTAATAAACTGTAAAACTAGCAATTTTACAGTTTCCTACAGTAAAGTTAGCAATTTTAGTTTATTGCCGTAAAATTTAGCTGTAGTATACTGTAAAAACAACATGTTAATACTGGCAGAAGAGGTTCCAGTTTAAAACTGTAAAATGCACGATAATAAACTGTTAAATTAGCAATTTTAAAGTTTATCACTGTACAATTAGCAATTTTTACATTTTATTTTTTACAGTGTGGAGTTGAGTGTAACATTGGATCATAAATAGGATACCTGTGGCTTTCATTCGGTATTTTCTTGAAATTCAAGCACTTCTAAACGCAGTTTTAAGGTTTCTTTTGTCGCTTTATGGTACAGTTATGACGTATCTACATTTGTATTATCTACATCCTCGATCTGCGCTTGCAATGAAAGTTTTCGTTGCACCAGTGTAAAGAGAACACTAGTATTTAAGCCTTTATATATCTTGCACTGAATTCAGAAGTATAAAATTGAAGCATGTTTGATATTTACCAAAACTATTCATATAATCCGGCAATACAAAATCTTATATTTTCATTAAAAGTAATGCATTAAAAGTAATAAAATTTCTAAATGGGGAGCTTTCAGCTCCACATATTTACATCATAGCAGCGCCAAATTTCTACAATTTATAGGGCCAGAGATTTCAATAGCTTCGAATCAGCACAAAAGACAGCTGAACAGCAACTCCAAGACGATTGGGGTATATGTGAGCTTTGTACAATGCTTTCAACTTATTTTGTATAGTAAAAAGTAGAATACTGATATTATAACCATGGCAGCAATTTGAAGTTTTGGGCCTTCATCCTTTTGTAGTGAAATGTGCTAAGAAAGATAAAACGGTGTAAAAGCGGTTTACAAGGTTCAAAGTTTCTCTAAAATACTAAAAAAAAAGGTAGAATGCTGTTCATTCTTCTTTCACACCTGCATGCTTTGAAAATAGTTGATCATATAAAGTGTAGTGTATACACAAATGATTTATATTACAGGTACACTGTTGTTGATAAATCAAAGCCAGACTAACGTAAGTCATACTATCACTACTTTGCAGGAGAAATTAAAAACGTTTACTTGGTGCATAGAAGCGTTTGGAATCGTGCTCTCAGCGCACTGTTAAATAATTATAATAAAATGGTTTTGATATAGAGTTATTATCTTAGGACTCAATGTGGAAATATATTTTACATGAAACGCAGTAATGACCCGGAAGCTGCCATATTTTCACTAATTTTAGTCTCGCCATAAAGTGCAGAAATTACTTTAAAACAACAAATCGTTAACTTGTCGTCATAAATATATATTTTTAGTCATTAAAAAAATCATGCACTGTTTTAGGTGTTAAAATGTGAAGGAATTACTGTCTCATTTTCTTAGGTAAAACTTTCCGCGTATTTACGCATGCGGCAGGTCTTCTCTGATCTTACCACTATAGGAGTGATGGGTAAGATAACAATAAGGGGAAGAATAATAAGAAGCATTTAGAGCCGTATCAAAAAGTGTGGAACGATGCTAATTTCAAATACATAGTTTAGTTGAATATGTCAAAAGGATAGCAAAAATTCAAGCTTTAAATTGAAAACTTCGGAAAGTTCAAACTCACAAACCATCACCCCTTTTTTAAGTGGAATGGTTCCCGGGTGCTATGCGTGTCTTTCACAGACCGGACAGTATATAAAAATTATTCCTCATTGTAAAATATATGCTAAACAATCAAATACAAACTTGAAATAATAAAATCATTTTCGTTAGTATTGCATGCGTTATTTAGCAATGAAATGGTTGGAACACATATGCTGAATAATGCATGTTAAAAACACTTTGTACGTTGAATATAAAACTTTTAAATTAAGCTCTGAGTATTTTAAACACTCAAAAAATGCTTCAAAGTATGCAAGAGTTTTTGCGTTAACCGAATTATTCCGCTTTTCAGCATTCAAAAATAAATAAATCACTTTGAAAAATGCTTTCTTTTCCCTTGTTTCTTCATATGTTTATCTTTTAAATTATGACATGTATGTTTCGAGCGTGTATTAATAATATTTTACTTACCTGCTTTTCGGTCGACGTTTAAAGAACAATTGAACAATAGTTGTTCATATTTTGCTATCCTAATGAACGAGGTCAATCTATCATAGTGCATATTTTCTTGACAATTGAACCTCAACCAAAAGCGGAACGAAATTGCCTTTTATGGATATAAATTTTTACACTTGTACTGTCTTTTATAATTAGTAATAGATTTTTTGGAAGTAAAAATATCGTGTGATATCAAAATTTCGAAAAATATTATTACTTTTTAAATATAAAGACCCTATTTAGATGAGACATTTTGATTGTTTGAATTCGTTTTTTTTTTTTTTTTTTTGGTGAAAAGAAAAACTTTTCTTTACAATACTATACATTATCAATTTTTTACATTCATTCTATTTTGTGGTGATTCCTCTGCCTGGCGCTAGATAATTCGAACAATCTTTTCCGAAATATTTACAGATATAAAAATTAACAAGGGTTGAAAGATTATTGACCCGGGGAAAGAACTTATTTGATTTGACAAGCAAAAAAATATGTTTTCCTAATTTCTTTAAAGTATCATAAAATTTCAAAAGAATGACGATTGAAGTCCTTTGCATGTCAGTAGTCTGCAGAAAAGTTGTCCGTGCATGCGCCTTTTGGACACTTGCCCGTCCACTACTTGCATCTCGGTTGCCCATGGAATGTTTTTTTTGTGTATCAGGTTATTATTACATCTAGTTCTTTGTTCCAGAAATTTATTATCCGAATATTGTGTTGTAACTGCTTTCGACACAAAATTTGCTTTCATACAGAGTTTTTTTTGTGTTCATTTCAAAAAAAAAAAAAAAAAAAAAAAAAAAAAAAAAAAAAAAAAAAAAAAAAAAAAAAAAAAAAAAACGAGTTCTGCAGAAAACTAGATATTTTTTTCCACATGTGACAGTTCTATTATTTGTTCTAAAAGTTCGATTAAAAATGCATTGAAGGGAAAAAATGCCTTGGAAATCAAACAAATATGCAATTTTTAAGTAGAAGTTATTTTTATTCCATTCTTTGCCATAAAGTATGGTGTGGGGGAACAAAATGTATGCATTTTCATAGAAATTTGATTTAGAGAAATTACTTATTCCTAATTTTTACAAATTTGAAAAAAAAAAAAAAGAAAAAGCTTGTAACATCCTCACTCATAATATTCTTTTTATTTCAGTGTAAAATGATGTCAAACAAAACAATTACTCTTTTAAATCGCATTATGTTTGAAACAGTCTGTCACTGCGATTAATGAAAGCAGCCGTAATCATTTTCCAATAGAGTCATATTCATCCGCGCAAGTATCCGAACGGAATTGTTGAAAAGCTAAAAACTTCCATTGAATCTTTTTAAAACTTAAAATGGCCAGGAAATCGATCTGAAGATTTTTAAATAAACATTCATCATCAATTCCTGTATCACTCGATGGGCCCTTGCTTATCGTAGAAGATGAGATCTTGCGCGTAATCTATCATTTTCCCAAAAATTGCCCTTTTATAATGGAAATTAGATATCTGATAACAGAAGATAACTTCATATTTTACGCTCCGTGGAACTGGTTGCCATTTTCAAAACAGAGATTAATGTGTTTACCAATTTGTTCTAGAACGACGGTCGAAAGAGAAATTTTTAAGATTCCAAAATGAGTTTTTACTTGAAAAAAAAAAGCACTAAGAAATATTTGTCCTGAAATTTAAGTTTTGAATGTTTTTATAACCAGAATAAAACCGCACTGTAAGAATTGAATGTTATTTTTACAGTGTAATACAGCTAATTTTAAAGTAATAAACTAAAAGTATTGCTAATATAACTGTAAAAAAACTGTAAAATTGCTAATTTTACAGTATATTACCGTGCATTTTACAGTTTTAAACTGAAACCTCTGTTGTCAGCATTATAATGTAGTTTTTACAGAATTATACAGCTAAATTTTACGGCAATAAATTATAAATTTTTTTAACTTTACGCTAAGAAACTGTAAAATAGCCAGTTTTACAGTCTATTACCGTGCATTTTAAAGTTTTAAATTGGAACATCGGCTGCCAGTATTATGCGGTAAAAACAACAATTCATTTTTTGCAGTGTATAACTAGAAAAAAAAAAATCAGCGAGACAAAAAACTTTTGCAGCAAATTTGATGTACATTTATATGATTTTTAAAACGAAGTATATAGATATGTCCCTTTGCTTGATCATGTGAAGTTAGAATTACAGTTACGGAGTTGTTGAAGTGATTGATAATCTTAGAATCACAGGGAAACGGTGAATTTGTTTATAAGTAGTTTTTGCAACGTTAAAAATTATGTTTTGTATTTTTAGGGCATTTGAAACTTTCTGCAAAGCAAACCTCACCTTTAAAGACACGCTTCGAGTTATTTTTGATACTCCTAATTTTTGTATAATATAAAATGTTTGTGTGTTTGTATGTTTTTACATAATGTTTACCATGTCTGGAACTCAATAAGAAAATTAAATAAAATAAGTAAATAAATAAAACAGTTTAAAATTTTAAAATATACTTATAGATTTTATTTGGACTAACAGCAAAAATTGTAAACGTCGTCTGATAGAAAAAACTCCTGCAAGGGGGTCACTATCCCTTTAAGGGTTTACTCTTTTAAGTTTCACTTCCAGATCGTCTGGTTTTAACACACACTGTAAAAAATGAATGTTGTTTTTGCAGTATAATACAGCTAATTTTATCGTAATAAACTAAAAATTGCTAATTTTACACTAATAAACTGTCAAATTCCTAATTTTACAGTTTATTACCGTGCATTTTACAGTTTTAAACTTTAACCTCTGCTGCCAGTATTATACTGTTTTTTACAGTATAATTCAGCTAAATTTTATAGCAATAAACTTAAAATTGTTAACTATACAGTAAGAAATTGTAAAACCGCTAGTTTTACAGCTTTTTACTGTGCATTTTACAGATTTAAATTGGAACCTCGGCTGCCAGTATTATACTGTAAAAGCAACAGTTCCTTTTTTGAAGTGCATGTTTCCAGTATAATATCCTAATGTGGCAGTTTCTATTCATATAAGAACTGTTATTACTAAGTTTCGCATGCCTAAAAAGGTCAATTCTGACTAGTTAGTGCTTGGGGCGAAGCAGAAAAAAGTCTAAATCTTCTCAGAGCTACGAAAGATGCACACGTGGAAGTAATGACCTTGTGAATTAAGCTTTTTGAGATTAGGAATATAATATTAAATGTATCATGGGGATAAATCTGAAGTAATCTTTAAATGAATTTTTTATATCAGGACAAAACCTTGTAAGCACTCTGTAAATATTATTATTTAAAAAACATAAAATATTGTTGTGAAACAAGTAATTAAGAGAGATTAAATTTTGAACTTCGAGTTGGAATCATTTATTCTAACTTATTCATTCATGAAGCGGTTATATTTTCTATTTTTGCTCATTCATTTCCGAACCCCCCCCCCCCCCCAAAAAAAAAAAAAAAAAAAATCTAGTTTCAAAGAAAATTTGAAAATTTTTATTCCAATGAAAAAAACCTTGGGGAATACGAAAACATGTTTTTTAAACTCAGTTACTTTTGGAAATTTCAAAAGAAATTCGTTCTGTAAAGAAATTAATTCGAAACATATTTGCTTACCTGGTATTTATATTTCGGGATGTTTTTGAAAATACTCGTTTGAAAAAGAAACGCGTTTCTCACATCATTATTTACAAATGTTTTCCCCATAAACATTCGTTATTTGGCTTAGCACATTTAATTTTTTCATTTCTTCCTTGAGTATATGCTTCTGAAAAAGCCGTATTTTGGAAAATGTCAATATTATGAACTACTGGCGTAGGAACTGTGAGGGACCCCCAGTCCTCTTTTGAGGCATGATAGATCTCATGGAGAGGTTCAAGCATAGCGAAAACTATGTTGAAACATTTATTAACTCACTCAGAGAAAGAGAAACAAGATTTATTCTGAAAAAAAAATATATATATAAAATGCACTACATTCAGTGCTGCCTTGCTAAAATATGATTTGAAGTTATTTGATTTTTGACAACAATATTGCATCTTAAATTTATCGTTGTACTTTGTTGTGAATATGTTGTATAATTGCATTGTTTCTTTCGTAAATGAAATTTCAATGCTTCATTAATGGTATTCAAGATTTTATTTACATAAAAGCAGCACAGCTGTGCTCTAAAATTGTTGTGAAATGTAGAAGTCTAATTTGAAAACATGTCATAATAGCTGTGAGATGCCCAAAATTTGCAACAATATAAGCGTTTTTGATACAAATTTAGCTACTTAACTAAAGAATTGTTTCTTTGATTGAACTTACGAAGGACTTTTCACTTCAGTGTCCCGCGTACCTACCAAAACATGTGGTTTAACAGATTGGATGTGGCCCTGAAGAACAGCTGTTCTTTTCAGCCTAGGAGCCGAGAAAATCCTTGGTTCAGTACTCTCAGTTCGATTTACTTGGAAAACAGTGTGACCACGTGCATTTTTAACGTTCCCCAGCCACCATTAGTTAAGACGGTAGAGCTTTGATCGGCTAGGATCGAACTCGGAACCCTCTGGCTAAGAGGGTCCGACGTCTTACCGACCGGGCTACCATGATCCCGGAGAAGATGGACTTTACTACAAACGTATACTTGTTTTTGTTCTGTAGAGGACGTACTTCAGAAGATGCAACAGTTACCGAGTCAAAAACTAGTGTAAAATTATGTCGCTGCAAAGTTTAATTGCATTTTGAAAACGTAAAGTCTCAATGTTCTTCATAACTTCATGCAAGAACGTAACGATCTTTACTCTTTGTAGGGTGCTTTGTTTGTTACCGTAGAATCGCCTTCATGTGGTTCAAAGTTAGTCGGAGTTTGGAAAACTTGACACTAGGTTATTAATTACTTTTAAAGAGTAAGGGTTCAAAACTATTTCTTTATTCTAGCTAACTATAGTGTAAAACTGACCAATATGACATGACTTCCTCATGTAGGATTCCTGTGTATTTTTTTGTACATGCATTCGATTAATGTTGGGTAATGGGACGGAAAATATCGAAACTAATCTTGTAAGAAATGATATGTAATTTTATCAGTAGAAAAAGTGGTCTAAGCTAATGTTGGAAAGGTTATAAATATTGGAAACACTTTTGAAGCAAATGCATCCACAGCTCGATCATAGCATCCTAAGACTGCAGTTTCGCCCTTATTATGGGTTCCTCAGTTAGGAATAGCCAATGATCGAGCCGGAGGCAAAAATCCTCTTAATGTAGCTAAGATAGCCAACAAACTGGTAGATAAAGTGAATTTATCTTACCAGCTAGCGTCCTCAGCCCTGGCTTACGGGCGGTAACTCATTGCACACTCCTACTTTTGTTTCATAACATGAAAAGCTTTCAGCGTTTTGTTTGGTTGCGTAGAATATTACAATATAGGACGAGAAATTGCATCCTCTTTCAATAGACATTCATTGATCTTCGCCTCAGAATTGCAGTGAAATATATATTTCAGGAATAACAGTAAGATATCCTATTGTTGCTTTAAGGCGACGATATATGTATATATTCATATACCTCCCAAACAGTCATAATTATTGGATGATTCAATTAGTAGTGTACAGTGTAACTTAGAATTCAAAACAGAAAACAAAAAACTAATTTCTTCCAACAGGTGTATATATATATCTATATATATATATATATATATATATATATATATATATATATATATATATATATATATATATATATATATAATCATGATTAGTCCCCATAAAGGTCTTAGAAGTGCTGTCGAAATCGATCGTTCATTAGCATATGGAGTCAACCACAAGGCTTCATGGTTGTCTAAATCAAATAATAGAGTTCTTAACTAATATTGATTAGGATGGACACGGTGGACAGCACAAACATTTATCAAGCTCATTCCTCATGAAATTGAAATTTAGCTAACGACGCAAAAGGCGATTGCGGTGTTATTCTTAGAAGTAATTTATTGGAGGACAACTAATTCAATTCGGGAGATTTCAGAAAGTTTTAAATGCTAAAATCTATATGGTTATCTATTACAAATCGTATTATATCCCGCAAACAAAAATATTGATTAATTGCTCGTACGATCAATTTAAATACAATAAAAAACATTTTGAATTATTGTGGTTAAGGAGTTTAATATCATCATTGAAAGGAGGGGATTGCATATCGTAAATCATCGAACTTCTAATGCAAGTAAGACTAAGTAATAAAAAAAACACAAATAAAGGAAAAGTAAATAATAAAAATTTTAAAAACCAAGTTATGATAGTTTTGCATTTTGCACCATTATTTTTCAAGCGATATTAGTTAGATTTTTTTTTTGTCTAATTCAAATTACATTTTTGAAGTCAAGATTGATCTTTGCGAGGAATACAAAAATATGCAAAATATTTACTTATATTTTTTATGTTTTGAGGTTGAATAAATCTAGCAAAAATGTTATACTGTGACCAACAAAAAAAAAAATCTTCACTTTCAAAGACTCTTTTTTCTTTTTCGGGAGTTTTTATCCAGAAATAAAAGACCAACGTGTTTGTAATTTTTGTCTTAAAAGAAGTATGCTTCAAATGGTTCAAATTAAAGTTTGAATTAGAACTAAATCAAAAATTAAACCATCAACTCATACATTCAAAGAGGAAAATTGAAGTAAATCTAGAATTAGCTTAAATGAAGTATTTTTGAGAAAATAATCTATATATTGTAATTTAGTTACATCTAGACACCTTAAGGTGAAATGGTAAATAATTATTCAAAAAAAGAGGATGTTTTTTTTACAAAACTACTCTTTGTATATTCCAGTAAGACACAAAAAGTGGTTTGGCCACCAAAAGTCATATAAATGCAATTAAACACAATGTCCAAATTTCCACTTTTCCCTTAACTGCAGGGGGATCTCGATACATTTTTATTGTGTGGCAGGAGGATTGTTGACTGTGGATTTAGCAAAAAATTACTCACACTCACTTGGATAACAATATAGTAGTGCAACTGTCCACCACCCTTTATACTATAAAGATTTATTGCATGTTAACTTTGTTTAATTGCCATTTTTTTACGCAAGCATGGCGAACTTTATTACAGCTTGCAGCATATTTGACGGACTTCAGTTCACTAGTATCATGATTAAAATAGCAACTGCACGCAGTGCAGTAATTTTTAATCTTCGATATTCCTCGAGGCATTGGCGGATACAACAAGGGAGGGGCGATGGGGGCGATCGCCTCTCCCTTGGGAGAATTTCCCTAGTAAGTTTTCGATTTTGAAGCTCTAAAAATGCAATTTTATACAAGTTTTAATGAAGATGGGGAAGATGGTTTGGGGTTCTCTCTGGAAAATGTTTTGGAATTGTAGTTCAAAACCTTTGTGATCAATATTTGTAAACCAGTATGCACAGTAAAAAGTAAGTAAGAATTATCAATCGCACCTCCCTTGAAAAACTTCTGGATCCGTCCTTTGCCTCGAGATAATGGGTTTAGTTCCTTTGTAAGTTCTAGGTCCTCATGCCAATGTCCCCCCAGCCCAGATGTGAAAACATTGAATCAGACTGACCACATTATTGCCATTAGTAGAATATTTAAAAGATCTTCGCAAGATTCCAGCACGGCAAACCATTGATGGCTGCATCAATGAGCAAAGCTGCATCAATGGGCTCATGATGGCTGCATCAATGAGCTCATGAACAAAGAGCCTTAACGGGTAATTAGCAACAGGCTTTATTTTCTGAATTACCCCTCTGTATTTTGTAGATCCACGATGGATGCATTCGTGTCAGACACTTTGACTGATGTACGCTGCCTTCCAGCATACGGGCCGAACAGACTGTGTTATGGGCTAGGGCGCGAATTCGTATTATGCTGCTTCAAATCGAGGTTACTCTGAGTAGCAACAGATACGTTCGTAATGTGTTAAAGACCGAAGTCGTTACCTTCGTTCTAGTTATCCCTAGAGTGGTATTTTAACAGGATAATGCATGCCCACATGTTTCAAGTAATAATTTGAGGTTTTCGGCTAACACATGCAATTTCTTCCTTCGCCTGCTTGCTTATTTGCCGGATATGTGGCCTGTTAAACATGGGAAGGATATGGCTGACCGACGTGTCATTCGTGATTCGCTTCCTGCATCTTTAAAAGATCAACTTTAGCTTCGTATACAAACAATATTGAGTTCTCTCCCACAAGCAGGCATTGTAAACAACCATGAACGATCAAAATCAATTAATCAATATGTAAGCATATTAATAAAGCGCAAATTTAGCAAGAATCTGCATACACGTGTTTCTGGGCTACAAGAAATCCCATTTTCAATGCAATGAAGTGTGAGCTTTAGGATGAAAGGTCGGCCGAGAAAAGCATCATGATGTAACAATAGACAGTATAAATAGCTATTATTACTGTGGGAAGTGATGTTGCAGTTATTTATTAATTTAATTAGTTCCTGATAACGAAATTAAGAGCTAATAATGTTCCTTCGTCAAAATAATTTCATTTTAAAGTTTAGAAATGCCGTTGCTCTGCTTTAAAAATATATCCAACAAATACAAGGGACCTTACATAAAATGCATCAAATGTGAATTTAATGGAGAAATTCTGCTAGACACCTCTGCAACAATAGATGACACCTGCTTGTAATTATTTCGCCATTGGGTCGTTTGTCGTCAGGGGCTGTGAGACCTGCCTGGCTATCTACGTCAGATGGCACAATGGTTGAGGGGGGCTGACAAACGAGCTGAATCATGACTGCCAGAGACAGATATATGTTGAGCCCGCGTGGCAGAAAGTTTGGAATGAATTAGGTCGTTGGAAAGGTCCGCTGTGCTGTTAAGGAAGATGAGAGTGCTCCCTTTTGGAGTTAAATGGGTCGTTTGCTATTCTTGGACTATTTAAATGCTTATATGTGCTCTTATTTACTGCAAATGAAAGAAAGCTAATTAAAGAAGCTTAACTAATGGGATCTTATATGAAAGTTAATTTCTGCAATTAGTGTGTGTTTATCATAGTAGCGGGAATTTCGCAGTTTTGTGTTTAGCTTTACTTCTATGTAGCATGTAAATGAGTTATTGTATAAAGTACAATTGAAGGGGCAAGTGGATAAAGGTGATACATGACACTTGAATTTTGCCGATATACACATCTTCAAATTAGTGTTTGTTCAATTGTGTTAACTCACAAACACAATTTAAGGGCAAGTGAATAAAGGTGATATGTGACAATGTTTTAAATTTCAAGAAAAAGCTTTCAAATAAAAAATTATTACCTAATCACCTTCATCCATGGTAAAAAGTGTGTTTTTCCAAAAATGTCACATATCACCTTTATCCACTTGCCCCTTCAATTGTTTGCCAAAATAGAGAGTACCAAATTTTATTTTCAGTATTTATTAATTTTAATGGAATGTTTTTTATACACGGTGATCTAAAATTCTAACGAGTCATAAACATCGGCATAACATCATCCACGTCCTGAGACAGTTGAATTTTAATCAGAAAACCATACAATAGTGCAATAAGGAATTTTTTTTAAATAAGTAGCAATCGAAAAATCATTGAAAAACATGTTTTTTGGAATTCACGAATTTTTATCCTCGTGACCCTGTTATCAAAATATTAGGTCTTAAAGTTTGTCAAAATTTAGAAAAAAAGTCGCCAACTTTCACGAGTTTCAGTAGGCAGACATTTTCCCCTTTATTGGTAGACACATACATATCCCGCGCATGCAGACGGTGAAATAGGGTAATCAAAACTAGCCAAGTCTTTAAATTTGGCGATTTTTCAAAGATTTCTTTAGATTTTAAGACCTTATATCTCGATAATGAGAGCATATAATTTGCTTGTCAAAAATATGCAGGCAGATGCTCTTTCTGTTAGTACCCATTTGAAGTTATTCTTTATTACATTAGTCTGGGGTACCCTGCTAAGCCGTGTTCTAACCGACAAGAAATCCAAATATGAAATTATGGTTATACCGATGTTCATGACTCTTAAGGCCTAAAGATAAAGTATTGTTAAAAAATTCACTATAACATAATGAGAAAAATAAAAGAGGGGTATGCCACTTTTCGTGCCACCCTCTTTACACAAAGTAGTTTTTATTTAAATTCTAGTCTGAAGATCTATTTTACTCAATCCTGAATGATATTCGACTATTACTTACCGATTATTATGAGATTTTAATTGCTGAATATTACTATAACAATTATTGTTAATGAAAAGACAAGATGTAAAACAAAGACACATTACTTCTTCCTCTTCTTTTTTATAATGAAACACACGCAGAGAGATTCAATTAAAGTACGCCACACAAAAATACACAGTATCCGCGGCAGGATTAAATTAATATGGGTTATTAAAAATTCAAGACAAATAATACATGCACAAAGCTTACATTAATCTCGCATTTGCATTTAAATTGAAATCTCAACATTAATTTTCTCCCAATTGTATGAATAAACATAAGTTACACAAAACCGTTACATAGATCTTTTATACAATGGGGATTCTTTTAATATGAATTAAATTAAGAAAATGTAGAATATGTGAGAAGTTATTTTATATTTCTAAATATTCAATGCCATCTCTTCTGAGATGTTATGACTAAATAAAGAAAGTTAATAACTAAGCAATATTATTTGTAGTAAAAGAAAAAAAAAGATAAGTAAAATCATTTAATAAAAATATGAATTAATAAATAACAATAAGAGAATAATTTCATAAATGAAACATGTTGGTATTGCTGTAGTATTAGACACGCAAAATGTAAGGAGCAGTTATTTCCCACCCAGGCTAGGGATTTACGCAGTACTACAATATATATTGTCCGTTCGTGAAAACCGCGTCTAGCACTCGCGAACCATTCCACTTGAATAAGGGGTGATTTGTTGTGAGTTGGCACTTTCCGAAGTTTTCAATTTAAAACTTGCTATCCTTTTGACATATTCAACTAAATTGTTTATTTGAAATTAGCATTGTTTCACATTGCTTCATACGGCTCAAAATTCTTACCATTATGCTTCCCCTTATTGTTATCTTACCTATCACCCCTGTTTTGGTAAGATCAGAGAAGATCTGACGCATGTTTAAATACGCGGATGGTTTTACCTAAGAAAATAAGACAGTATCGACCAGTATTTTAGAGAATTCCCTGTAGTTTCGTTTTAGTTTAAGGTTCAACAGCCTGGAATAGCCATAACTGAGCTGGAGGCGAATTTCCTTTCATAAAATCTGAGATACTGCAGTGCACCTACCGACTGTCGTAGAATGACTGCCAGGGTCTTTTCGTTGACCGGAAGTCGGAGTCGGTGTCCAAATTTATTCAAGACACCAAAACATTACATACAATAAAAATAGTACAAGACAAATAACAGGGTACAATACAAAAACAGCAAGACAAAGGACTTGCAATAACACGGACATATGAAAAAATGACAATACGAAACAGAATAATAAAAATAAATAAATAAAATTATAAAGGCAAATTCACTAAGTGAATGAAAAGGTGTGCGCAAAAATAGTATGGGCGGAACGTGTTGGACGGAAGATTGTATAAAAGGGGTAGGTGAGAGAAATTGAGTGAGAAAATGTCATGTATAACAAAAGAAAGAGTGATTAAGGGTGAATTTTAGTTTAAGTCGGGGAAGAGCAGGGTCCTGTTGGCTTCAAGAAAGTTTAATAGATTTAACATGCATCAGCTATCAGTGTGATACTAATCTTAGTTTCAAAGGAAAGAATTCTGCCACCAACTTGGTTATAGATATTTGCAACTGATAAGTCCAAGCAAGAACGAGGCTGCAGTCTCCGGAAGCCTTAACCGGGCTCTCGTTATATGTTCAAAGAAATTCGGGTGTGTGGAAAGCTTTAAATTAAACAAACATGTAACAAATATAGCAATAACATTGACTTCACTGAAGAAAGAAACTCTGCAAGTTTCGTTTCACACATGTTCAAAATGTTAACCTCTTATAATGCAGCAGATATTAAGTCTAAAGTATAATTATTGTTTCCCTAGCTGTAACATGAAACAATCAAAGGCAACAAACGCGGTTATGATCTTTTGGTGTAAATCTTATAAACCGTATGGCCTAGTGAGCACAAACACGCTATTTTTCATGTAACCCCATAAAAAAATCGCATGGAGTTATGTCCGGAGTTCGAGGTGGCCACGGAAGAATGCGATTGTCGTTGTCGGAATCTTGTTCAATGCAACGACCAGGAAACTCGTTATTGCGAAAATGACGAATTTGTGTCATATAGTAAAAAGGTGTCAGAAAGCTAAAACGAGGACCATTAATCATGATATGGTATAGAGAATTAATCAAAAATTAGGCTTTAGCCTTGATATTTACAGCATTATAAAATGCTCACATAGCTAGAGTTTGCTCAAAATTGTCGAGTTTTTTCTTCTCTAAAGTCAATAATGCTGCCGTATTGGTATCACGTTTATTTTAATAAGCCTTACAAACCTTGGAGGCAAGTGTGCACAAGTTCTGTTACAAAATATTTTTGGCTTAAATTATGCATTTAGCATTATAGGAAGCTTTCAGCAACATATGCCACACATCGTAGGAAGAAGAGGTTCTATCGTTAAAAATTTTTATTTCAGATTTTTTGGTCGAAAAAAAGAAAGGGGGGGGGGAATCAGCAGTTGTGACATAAGATCATAGGTTCTCAGAATTACTGTAATTAATGCGAAATCAAATGATACCACTTTTATCAAGTGATACTACATAAATTTCTTTAAAAAAATGAATTTAAGTAATAAAATGAAAAAATAAATAGAAATTAAGAAAATCTTCGAAATTGGGCAAAAAAAAAGGTAAAAAAAAGCATTTTACTTTGTGAACATATCAGATTTGTACAATATACACATTATATGCACATGCAATAAACATGTTTGTTTGAAAAGAAATTGAGATAATTTGACAGAAAATATTGAAGGAAAATTCGTTTTTCTGCATTCATGTACCTTCTAGTAAGAGACGTGAATGAATCTTCTGCTAACTTTGACTTCGCAATCAGTAGTTTATTCAAAAGTCTCATTAATTTTCGGAGCAGGAAACTTAAGTTGAATTACAGCTCCGATGAACTTTAACATTCTTCAGGAAATCGTAACATAAATTCGTAAGACACTTTGCAATGTTTATGCGTAGAAAGGATTCTATAAAATATTATAAATCTGGTCCTTTAAAGTAGAACAAATTTTGTTACATTTTAAGGATAATTCTTCGCTACAGTAAGTGTGTTTGTTAAGGTAAATGTAAAAAGATGATGATTCCTGTAATATTTAGGGCGGATTATGAAACATATTAATAGTCGATGTCATTTTATTACTATTACTAAACATGTTAATTAAAAAAAATCCCCAAATTCCATTTTGTTATTTTTTGAATAAAATTACATTACACGAAACAGTTACGAAGAATTTTTAATTTTGTGTTTCGACTATTTTAATCCGAAGTAATTACTGGAATTGAAGGGGTTAAGTGACAAAACAGAGATTGCGAGTAATTACAGTTCAAAGTTTTATTTTTGCAGTTGTGGTAGCGTTTTTGTTTGCTGATTTTGTCGTTAGTGTGCGTATGAAATTGGTCTAATGACATCTACTGTTTGGTGTACCAAGTTTTATTTGCGTACCTGTATCCATTGCTTACCATTGTCCAGAGTGTTCACTTTTTAAAATGTAACATAGCCCTTTCATCCTCCAAAGTTTCCACTCACTGATCGAGCAATTATATCTTTCTAATAAGTCATTACATTTATTTTACACGCATTTACTTTAAGCAAAAATATTAATCATTAAGCAATATTACTTGTAACAACAAAAGGAGTGACCAGGGAGGGGGGGATATCGTTCAGATTGTTCCATTGAAATGTTTAGAGGACAGCTATTTTAAGGCTTTCGATCTCGTTCATGGAGTTATGTTCTTAGGAGATGTTCCTCCGAGTTTGTTGGGGGTGTTCTTAGAGGCGGAGGTGTTGAGATGATCAAAATGTATATTTTGTCCGTACATTCGTTTTTAAGTACACAGGGCACAGGCTGGTGAGTCGAACAAAATGCCTAAATTTGAGTCAGAGAAAAGTAAAATGAAAATTTAAGACCAAAATTTGAAAGTTTTTTCGTGGTAACAATATTTCTTTTACTACGTGAAATAAAGTAAAAAATAAACTTTTTTTACACATTTCAAAATTGGAAAAGAAAACAAAAACTAATTGACAAAAACAAACAGAGAATAAAATTAAGATTTCCGCATACCAGAACAGTTTCAACAGCGTCTTAAGCAAAAATACAAAAAAAATCTTATTTCGAAAGAAATTATTTATGCAATTACTTAATATGAATATTTTCCACTACGTGGAGTACTTTATTAAAATGCGTCAGTGAAAGCGACGAAATTCTAAGCTCCCACAAAGAACCATTATTCTTTTGATATGACGCCTAGAGATCGTAAACAATTGAGGTAGTGGTTATGCGGTAATCTCTCCAGAATATCATAAAGAGGGCGAGGAAAAAATAAATTGCTTCCATTCTTTCATAATGCCAGACGCCTGTAGATTGAATTTTTCTTCTCCATACTGAAAAGCTGAATGGAATAAAATCTCTTTGTTCGAGGAAAAGCAATTTAATGTCTTAATTGCTTTTACGTTGTATTGGAATGCCAGGAAAGGAGTCGAAAAAATATCATTTTATCATTTTATTCTGGGTAAGGTAAATAAAGTTGGAAAATGTATTTGGGAGCTATGATTTAAAACTCATTTATAAATAATCATTAATGAACTCAAACTTTTTGTGTCTTTCTTCCTTCTGGTGGTACAATTTTGATGGCGGAAATCTTTAGGTCCTGATTAATTGATTTTATGTTTAAAGAGTTTTCTTAACATTATTCAATAAAACTAGCAATGGTTAGAAGGAAGTTGATAAGCAAACACACTGAAAGAACTGTTATTTTTATACTGTAATACTGGCAGCTGAGGTTCCAATAAAAACTGTAAAACGCACAGTAATAAATAATAAAGCTAGCAATTTTACAGTTTCTCACTGAAAAGTCAGAAATTTTACATTAATTGCGGTAAAATTTGCTGTATTACACTGTAAAAACAACAGTATAATGCTGGAAGCAGAGGCTCCAAGTTGAAACTGTAAATTGCACTGTAATAAACTCTAAATTTAGCAGTTTTGCAGTTTATTGCTGTAAAATTAGGAAGTTTGCAGTTTAATACTGTAAAAGTAGACATTTTACAGTTTATTACAGTAAAAAAAGCAATTTTTGCAGTTTATTACAAAAAATTAGCTGTATTATACTGTAAAAAACGTTCATTTTTTACAGTGCATTACTACATATCTCAAGCGATATTAAAGCAGTACTTTTCTAGATATTATTATGACGAAAATAACTTTGATAAAGCAGTATACTCTACTCTGCTGTCATCCAATAAAAGAAAAGACCACGAAAGCGTTTAAAGAATTTATTTAGAGGTGAAAAAATTAAGAAACATAAAATCATTTATGGAAATATGATAAACTATGTAAAATCGAAAAAGAAAAATCTAATTGATGGAATTATGATGAAATTTTCAAAGACATTTTGGACTCTGTCGGCTGCAATATGCAAATGCGCAGCCGGCAGAGGGCGGTGTATGTTCGCAAGACCATAACTGTAACATTTTTACTCGTAGTTCAGATGTCACGTCTTTAGTTCATTTACTTAACAAAGGGTTAAACTTCTTTCAGTAAAACCTGTTGTTACTGATTTTCTAAACATTATCTTAATTATAAGCTCTTAAGATATTATTTGCGTTCTAAGTAGGTGACGAAAAAACGCATAAAATTCCAATATCATTTCGGTAAATGTGCAAATTATTCAAATGATGGTAAAAAGTTAGCCAAAGTAATGAGAGTTATGGAAATTGTGAAAACGGATGTCAATGTCATCTGTTTCTCAAAATTAGTTTTGTTGGTATGAAATATTCATTCATTTAAATAAACTAGCCATTCATACATCATTTTTCATATTTTCGCCAAATTCATTTTAAGGAAATGAAATTGGTTATTAATCGAATGTCTAAAGCTACGAATTCTAATATTTTTTGAAGAATAACTGTTTACTCGGACCATGCGACATTTTTGTGCAAATATTGCAGTTTATGTCATAAGTTCTAAAGTTCGGTTTTTAAATGTTGTACCTTGGAATGTGAGGAAACATTTTGTTTTTTTATACAAAGTATTCATTTTCACGAAGTAAAAAAGTACTTAAAGAATTGTGATTTGTACACTATTCGAGCAAAATCGTATCGTTATACCCAAAACACGTAAAAGTTTTTGTGTTAATACTAAACTTTTATGAAGTTGATTCTTAATATTATGATGTAAGATTAACAATCATGAGCAAAAAAATTAGTTATTGTGTTTCACATGAGATTTTTCATAGGTTATAGCCATATATATATATATAGCCATATAGCCATACTATTGTCCCTAACTTTTCGCAAAGAAAAACTAATATTCACGTTTAGATCAAAACCTTTTTTCGTGGTGTCATTTTTTACTGTCTCCATTGTTAATGATTTGAGAAAAAAAAACATTGTTTCTAACAGTATTTTTAAATATGAAACAGTAACAGTAATTATCTTTCTCCAAGAAAAACTGGTATAAAATTGCATTGAAATTCCCTTAATAAGTTTTATTTTCTTTTCGACAATTTTAGTATTTACTGTTTAAAAGCAAAACATTAAATTTTCAGTCAAATATTACAGTGGCTTTGTTACATTTGCCAATTAGCAACAGTAGGAAAAAAGAAAGCAAGTCGCCAATATATATTTCCACACATATAAATAAATTTTTAGCGTGTAGTCATAAGTTGATTCATGGGCATATTTAATTTAGATAAAATGTAATATGTTTGTTAAAATAATTATACACAACCTATTAATACGCTACTAGTAGCTATTCTTAGAGTCAAACGGACTTAGAATAAAGAGCAAACGAATCTAGCACGATTTCTTAGAACAAGGCAAGTTAGAACCAAATGAAATTTCCAAACAATAGCTGCTTGTCTAGGATTAATTATTTTCATGCCAGAAAAGTTCGCAATATATTTGTTTGCGGCACTGCTACAATATTTGTTGTTTCGAACTATGGCATTTATTTGGAAGTCAGGGATTAAGAATAGCGTAAGCCGAGAATTCAGATTAAGTTCAAGACGTACTTGAAATTAAATATCTGTAATGTTATGTAGCATTAATGTGTTAACAGTTTTAAGGAATTGCTCTAAGGATTTGGAATTTAGGCTTGAGAATCTTGTGAATTAATTGAGACCGGTTTGATAAAATGTTGCTCTGACTTTAAACAGCATTACATTCTCATGGAATATAAGACTTTTAATTGCTACGGAAAATAATGGAATGGTATTAATTTGAAAACTATTTCTTTTAATGTACACTAAATGTAAAAGTAGTTATCTATATATGTTTGCTTGGAATATTTGAGATAGAGATTAGATTCTTCTTTCAGTAAAATAAATGTAAACGCGGTTCTCTGTAAACTCATAATTGGCTGTCCGGACCGAGTATTTTAAAAATAATAAAGTGTAATAAAGTAATTATCGCTCTTAATACAAGTAAAACATTAATACTTTGTAGCCCAATTGTAATTGGAGTTATAACAATTTGATTTTTTTTCTAGAAATTATCTAAGACCAAAAACACAGTCTCCTGGCTGTCCCAATCTTATAGTCTAACGCGAAATTTTCACGCGAAACTAATTTCAAAAAACCTATTAACACTACATAAATTTGGCAATTAATATCTAATAAAATAATTTTGGAAAAAAATAGAACCGACTTCAGTTGGAAATTGCTCTAAAAAGTAAAAAATAATTTTTTTCTTTGAACAGCATTGAAACTACTTTCAAACATAAAATTTGAAGTCGGCGCAAAAACAATGTATAGAATCATACGCAACTAAAATTTAACTATCTAAATTTTAATGGATCCAGATTCTTTAAGAGCATTCGCATACATTTCATTCATTACCGCACATTCGTGTAATGGTACAAATATTCTGCTTTTAATTTTCAATGGTTTCTCCGAAAGATGTTGGCAAACTATGGTTAAATATCATTTTACCTATCGTTTTTGCGCCGACTTCAAAACTTATGTTTAAAAGTAGTTCCGATGGTGTTCACAGAAAAAAATTAATTTTTACTTTTTAGAGCAATTTCCAACTGAAGTCGGTTCTATTTTTTTCCAAAATTATTTTATTTTATTTTTTTTAGTGTAAGTGTACTTATGAAATAAGGTAATGTTTCCATTACGGAACTTCACCTAATTTTCTTAAGTAAATGCTCCATAAAATAAACTGAAAAAAAAAGGAAGAAACTATCAACGCGTCTAAAATTATAAACGATTGACACTAAAAAATAATCTTTGTTATTCTCTGGTATTTATTTGTGTACTAGCTTAATCAAAGCCATTTAAATATCAACGGTTTGTCAACTAATTTATATTTCAAAGCAATTCTAGTTTCTCGTTGTTCAGAAGATTTTAACACATACTACGTACGTTACCGCTAATGAGTTTCATGTTAGACTTAGTTAAGCCTTGGTTCAAATTTTTCATCATGATTACTATTAATATTGCTGTTGCGAGGCAAAAAATTTTTGCAACAATGGATTGAAAATTTAATCATTTAATGGGGAAATGACATGAAATTTACTGTTTTCCATAATAACTTTTTTTCTAGTGAACAAATATCGTCATATGAGTACATGGTACCTAAGTTACACCATTTCCTATCGATTTAAAAAAAAATCGTCCAAATCTGTTCAGTAGATCAGCTGTTATGTGCGAACAAACAAAAAAAAAAAAACATACGCTTTGAATTGATAACCTCCTCCTTTGTTGAAGTCGGTTAAAAATAGAACAATGCAACTATATCTTTTTAATGAAATCAGTTCTAATTATCCATTTATAGAACTTAATACTGTCATGTAAGTTCTGTCAGGAGTTTTTCCAAAAAGTCCCCTGTCGCAAATTCAAAGCTGCAATAGAAAAAAATCTGTTACTCTTGTAAATGTTTTTGGGATGAAGTTTAAAGTAATCAGTGTTCATTTGCCAAAATTGCTGTGAACGGTGTTGAAACGCCCATTTGTTCAGTTTGAGAGATACATTTGTGATGAAAGTATGCATCCTGGTCGTTGCGAAAACAGTCTTTTGGGAAGTGATTTTATTAATGTTTGTAGCTTAATTTGTGTTAGTTTAATTAGTTAATGTATTAGTTTAATTATGAAACATATTAGGTATTATGTCCAAGATGTGTGCCTAAATTTATAGGTAGTTTTGTAACTAGTTATGTTCCAATTATTTTGCAGATATTACTTAACAAAGTACAAATACACAGTCCTCTGGTAGGGCCCTCTGTCTAGCTATACTAGGCAGGGGACTTACCCTCTATCATGATTTATCAGAAAATTACAAACTTCAAGTAGCCCTCCTTTCGATCCAAAGTAATAAATTCATTTCCTGAGTAGTAAACATTTCGAAAAAGCATGCCCGGACAGATTCTGCATGGAAAGTGATGAGTTTACAGAGAATCGCCCCTAATACAATAACAAAAACTAAAATCAAATTTAAAAAAAAAAAAAAAAAAAGCGAAATTTACTGGTCAGAAAGCATCTTAAATATAAATATAATTTATTGTTTTTGAGAGAACGCGGTAAACACGGAAAAGGAAAGATAATCCTTACTAGTAAAATTTGCTAGTCACAAAAGCAGAATAAAGAGGAAAAATTAAAAATCCTACTAAAATCGTTGTACTAAAATCAATGAAAGGTATTTTAATTGTAAACACACATAATAAGAAACTGGCTACTGATAAACATTTTAAACCATTGATTTTTTCCCTCGTCTTCCAAAATGATATCGGTTTCCAATCACGTAAATAAAGGCTATTAGCCGCATTTGCTAAAAAACGTTAAAATTCGAGTTCTATGTGTATAACATAAAAGTTCCAAACACATTTTTTCAGACTTAGAACTTTTGAGCTGTATACTCAAGAGTCAAGTTGTTGCAAGATACAACTGGGGGTACGTTTTGAAATTATTAATTTAAATGGAAGATAAACATAAGGGGAATCTATGAAAAATCGTAATGAAAGTAAAAGTTGCTACGTAGTGTATTTATAAAGCATTATTTGTTCGACTAAACCTGAGAAAATAAGCTCGTTTTGATCTGGATATGCAACTTAAAGTTTTGGACATTTTTATATTGTTAAAGGCCGCAGTAACTAAATTAAATTATTACGTTGTTTTATGCATATTCAATAAGGTTATTTAAACTACATAAATAATCTAAGACGTAATATTTTTTTTAACAATATAAAAAACAGTAGTGTAGGATTTACTAAGATTTTATATCATTCGTTTTTTTCTTTTAATTACGCTCATTAGCAAACAGGAAATGTATTGGCGTTTGAAAATAAGATATTTAGCATCAATTTTAAACATATAACCTGAATTATTATGCGATGTAAATATGCGCAATTTGAATAAGTAAACATCTAAAACTCTTGTTTAGCAAGGCAGTCGGGACTTATTTTTTTCTCATCAAACTTTTTTTTGATAATAATAAAAGCAGCGAAAGAACATAATCTGTTTCAGTTTTTCTTTGCTTAAACTCTGGAGATAAGTTTGTGACAGGAGGTAATACTTAACTTTAATGCGATGATTGATGACTTAAGCAGCGAAAGATATTAGAAACGTGTTGTAAAGCTAATCTAATACGCTGCGTATTTGCGAAGTAGAAGTTTGTTAAAAGTTCAATCTTTCCATCCTTATTTTTACTCAACTGAAGTATATTTTTATAATTGAGGCATTAATTAAACACATTAGCGTAACGAAAACAATAAATATTTCAGCATTTACTCTGCGATGTGAAATAGTGACGTTAAAGTTCACATTATTGCTTTTGTACATCCACATAACTCAAGATGGCATTTAGTATGAAATATTATCCATGTCAAAGCACACCAAAATTGTAGAATCATTTTTAGAATGCTTTCTGAAATATGAGTTCCTCATTAAAGCACACTGATCTTGTTTTTAAGTAAAGATAAATAATAAAAAAAATAAACATTTAATTTTCCACTAATCATCAACAATTCTAATATTTTCATGACAAACGTATAATAAGCATATTATCACTCTGAAACATCTTATTACATGAATAGTAAACATATTATGACTATAAAACGAATTATGATCAACAAAATAAACATATTATGCCTACGCGATGTTGAAAAGCTATATCCTCCAATAATAAAGGGTATAGCTACTCAACTGTGAAGTTTGGGCTTCCATAAAAGATTAATATGAGACCTTTGCTCTGCGAGTTCGAGGTAATACTCTTGTTTCCAGTGGATAGCATCTGTAATCAATTGGATATAACGAAAAACAGATGGCGAGATAATACGCAGGGATAAGATTAAGAAATGTTTCTTGTCTCTAATAGTTTTATTGCGAGAAGAAGAAAAGGCAGAAATTTATTTGTCTAAGGCCGATTTCTTTTGCTCAAATTCAAATTTTCGGATTGTGTTGAAGAACCGTGAAAGGGAGCTTTTAGACACATGGCTTAAATAAAAGACCTCGGTGCAAGAAGAGGATATCTTCACACATTTAAAAAGCTTTCTGGAATTTAAAAAAAAGAAAAGAAAAAATAATAATAACACTAATAATACGAGAAATAATAACCCTAATAATAATACACTAATAATAATACACTAACAATTATAACACTCATTAAACTAATAATACAAATACTTATAATAAAAATAAAAAAAAAAAATAATAATAATAATACACTAACAATTATAACACTGATAATACTAATAATACAAATACTTATAATAATAATAATAATAATAATAATAATAATAATAATACACTAACAATTATAACACTGATAATACTAATAATAATAATAATAATAATAATAATAATAATAATAATAATAATAATAATAATAATAATAATAATAATAATAATAACACTAAAAATAACAATACTAATACTACTAATAATAATACTAATAATAATAACACTAATAATAATAATAATAATAACTCGAATAATAATAACAATAATAATAATAATAATAATGATGATGATATTAATATTAATGATATTGTTATTGGTATTGTTGTAAAAATGAATAGTATTAATATTAGTATTAATATTAATAATACTAGTAATAATGATATCAATATTCAAAATAAACAATATTTAGCATTCATATTAATATTGCTAATAATAATGATATGAATAATAAAAATAAATAGTATTAATATTAGTTTTAATATTAATATTAATAACACTAAAAATAATGATATTAGTATAAACATAAATAGCATTAATATTAGTATAATTATTAATATTAATAATACTAACAATAGTAATATTAATATTAGAAAAAAAATCATTAATATTAGTATTATTATTAATAATTATAATACTAATAATAATGATATTAATATTAAAAATAAATAGCATTTATTTTTATATTAATACTAGCTGACCCGGCCACGCGTTGCTGTGGCTAAGGTATGGGTTAAACTATAATGTTTCAATACAAACGAAAAACTTTATTACCGTTATAGAGATCAACTTTATATAAATATGAACTTGAGGTCAAAATATGAAAACAATCGAACAAAAATTTCCTAAGTTTGCTAGAAACAAAAACTCAACAAAAAATGTAGCATTTTAGTTTTTAGAAATATTATATTCAAGCTTGTAACAATTGAGTAAATTAAAAATTTGCTAATTGCTATTGTAACATTTTATTTTTTAATGTAACATTTTATTTTTTAATAATGTTAATAGGGTAGATAATTAACCAATATTATTTGTTATTTTTTGAATTATAAGCATTTTTAATTTCAGTTTAACTCAACACTAATCGGTGCACAATATTCTTTGTTAATCTGTCTCTTGTAAACAAAAATAGATTGGACGGTTTTCCCACACGGGAGCAAGCGACCTATAGCTGCCCATGGGAAAAACATGGATTTTCTAAATCTAAACCGCAAATTGACATTATTTGCCCTTGGGACTTATTAATGGACATGGCGAAAGCTAAACGAATGGGAAACTGTAGCCTTTTGAAGGGTATTGAAGATTCTGACGGTGTCATTGGGATACGTGGCAACAGAACTACTTCATCTTTAAACTTGCCAGTAAAAATGATTGCCTCAATAATGTTCCCGGTGATTTTTTTGATAACTAAACGCGTACTATTGCATAATCTCGGTGGATTTAAATTACGTAGAAGAACTATGGGTAAACCAATTTTTAACCGCAGATTATGTGGTGGCATTCCGGGTATGTTTAAAGAATTCTAGCCAAGAATGCAGAAAAGCTGGTAGCTAAATAGATAATTTGCAATAAAAAATACATTGCGGTCCTAAATTGAGATAAAAACTATCCTATCATTTAAGTTATCCAAACTGAAACTGCGTGCAAAATTTGGCTAAAATCGGTTCAGTAGCTGAGGAGTCCATTGGACACAAACACAGAGACACGTAATTTTTATATATTATAAGAAAGGTTATTACTTGTTTACTGCGCTCCAGAAGCTGCCAGAACGTGTGCTTTATGTCGCTCAGCCATGGAGGTGTCAAAAAAAAAGGCTTAGTAAAAAGGCTTAGCCAAGAACACAGAAAAGCTGGTAGCTAAATACATAATTTGCAATAAAAAATATATTGCGGTCCTAAATTGAGATAAAAACTATCCTATCATTTAAATTGGACCAAACTGAAACTGCGTGTAAAATTTGGTTAAAATCGGTTCAGTAGCTGAGGAGTCCATTAGCCACAAACACAGGGACACGTAATTTTTATATATTAAGATAAGAAAGGTTATTACTTGT
>JAXGGA010004804.1:0-84215 GCA_038373865.1 Uloborus plumipes
TTGCATCAGAAGACGCCTTATATCCTGATGTTTGGGCCGGATTTTTGTAATCCACATGTGCATAAGGTTCATGTGATTTTTTATTACAGGGGAAAATTGGTACCGATGGAATGGAATATTCGGTGGCCTTATGACAAGTATAGTCACTTATACACGTTGATAATATATCCTAACAAGAGTTACCAAGTTAAAATTGACAATCTTGATGCAGCAGAGGGATCACTAGAAGAGGACTGGAAATTTTTGCCACCCAAAAAAATTGAAAATTTCAAGGCCCGAAGACCTTTGGACTGGGATCAGAATTATGAAATTGATGATCCCTATGACCAGAAGCCTGATGACTGGGATCAACCAGATTATATTTTCGACAAGAAAGCTACAAAACCTGACGACTGGAACGACGACTTTGATGGAGCTTGGGAACCACCACTGGTTAAAAACCCAGCCTTCAAAGGTCCTTGGAAGCCTAGGAAAATCCGTAATTCGAATTATAAAGGACCATGGCGGCGTCCATTGATCGATAATCCCGCTTATTTTGAAGATCCTGACTTTTATGTTTTTGAAGAAATTTGTGGAATAGGAATCGATGTTTGGCAAGTTGAGTCTGGAACAATATTTGACAACTTTTTGATTTCCGATGATCCCGGAGAAGCGGAAGAACATGGCTGGAAAACTTGGGGCAAGATAAGGGAAGTAGAAAGAAAATCTTCTTCCATTATTAAGAAAAAGGAAAAAGAACATGTACATGACGAACTTTGAAAATACCGTATATTTATAAGCTGTTAAAATAAAAGGATTTTTTGTTTCAGAAATGCGCAATATTTTCGTCTTCTAATATTTGGTTATTTCCACTCCAAGTCAGATCAGTAATCCTTGATTCGCGTAAACTTCTTTAAAAAAAAAAAAAAAATCGACAGTTCGAATTTAAGCCATTTATGCCCAAGTTTTTTTTTTTACATTTTTTTTTTTTTCAATTTTAATCTGCTTAAAACTCGTACTTGGAATGGTTTGCATACACTTTCAAATTTTTAATTGTTCGATATTCATTTTACCTTATTATTTTTTTAACTTGGCGATATTTTTTGGACTTGGCGATATTTTTTAGATGCATAAAGCTACTTTTACTACTTTTTTCGTCTTTCTTTCATTTTTACTTCCTTTTACGTAGTAAAGGAAGTATTGTGATCACGAAAAAAATTTCACTCAAATTTCGGTCTAAATTTTGACTTAGCTCACCCCTGAATGAATGTCGCGTAGTTTTTTCGACCTGTCAACACGTGCATATGTACCTAACAACATACTAACAGCCGAAAAATCAATTTCGACCACCCCCGAGTAAATTACGACGAGTTTTCTCGTGACGTCTGTATGTACGTATGTGCGGATGTATGTGCGTATGTGGCTCGCATAACTCAAAAATTATACGCCGTAGAAACTTCTAGCTTGGTATGTAGGCTCTGAGGGGGGTCTAGTTGTGCACCTCCCCTTGTGATTGCATTCGAATGTTCCCAAAGGGGTAAATCAATTCCCAGGGGGGTAAATCAATGTTAATTTCAATACAGACTCAAGTGATATGAATTGGCGCCACCACTTGGCGACATGTCGCCAAGCTTTTGGTCGCCAAGTGTTTGACGCCAACTTGGCGACGTATCGCCAAGTTGGCGAAAAAATTATTTTTTGAATTTGGGTTCAACTTGGCGCTATTGGCGATATTTTGCGAAAAATTCACTAAATGATATTAAAATCAGCAATATTTAGAAAAATAACCATTGTAAAATATTTTTTGCATTGTTTCGTGGTAGATTAGGGGAGTAAATATTTGAATTGTTACCTTACTCACTCCAAGCACTTTTTTAACACTTAAGGCAACTACTAAGAAATTTACATGTAAAAGGAAGTAGTGTGGGGTCCATACCAGATTTTTAACGGGAAAGTAGGCTAAAAAGGCCTTTCTAGACTATCTTCGATGCTAGCAAAGGGAGGTTTAACTTAGGGAGGTGAAACTTATCCTGGCTCTCCCCAGGATAAGTTTCGCAATTGAAGTCCAAAACATATGAAACCAACATTTGTAAATCAAGATGTGTAGTTAAGGATACGCAACAAAATCAATCGCCCCTCCCTTAAAACATTTCTAGATCCGCCCTTGTCAACAAATGAAAACTTGGGACCCAAGCATGAATTGCTTTTTTTTAAAACCAAAATTAATTGTTCTAAAGCACATGAGTCAATGGTCATATAGATCATATATGTGATTACTTTCAAAACAATTTGGCTGAAAATATTTGACATGTTGTGACTGGTTGGTTCGACTGCCAAAGTGCTATTAAATGCATTTAATAAAAAAAAAATCAGTATAATTTTTTTATTTTTAACTTTTACCATTTTGGTCTCTCTAACTCTGTTTTACTTTAGTTAATCTTTTATTTTTTCAAATTGAAATTTCTAACCAAAACCAAGCAAGCAAAGAAGGGGGGGGGGATTTTTAAGGCAGATCGGTAGAAGGACGAAACTATGTTTTGCCACTCAAATTGGCTGATTTCCGCCAATGGCTGAAGAATCACATGTATGATAGATAAACATATAACACATTATTTTTTTCAGTATTTGTTTTTATTGCTATGTTTTATATAGTGCACAGCATATTTTTGAAAATCGCGACTTGAACGTGAGGTATGTGACCGACATGATTTTAAAGCAATAAAGTCATAGATTTTGTAATACACGACATTTTTTTCAAGGAATAAATGTGAGTCGAAGTTAAATAAATAAATAAATAAAACAGATATTAATAAAGGTTTTAGTTTAATATTCGAAGTGTTTGGGAAATTTACCTGGGATATAAAGTAGTACTTTTCCGATAGCTACTTTTAAAGAAATTGCATGCACTTTAATTTGATAGGACATTAAAACGCTTTTCTAGATTTTTTATTACGATTTATGCAAAATATTAAAATAATAAAAAAAAAGTCAAATATTTTAGAGATAATGCTTTTTGAAAATTGAAAACAATTTCAAGGAATAAATTCAAAGAGCACACAGCTTTCCTTAAAATGAGTTTGTATACAACTGTATTGGTCTTAAAGTTCCAACTTTTTCACTTGATAAATATTTTTAAAAATGTTTTATTTTTTAAATAATATAAGACGCACACACTTTTTTTAAAATTAAACGTTGATGATTGAACAATATTTGTTCTAAAACTTTCCTTTGTTTTTCATTTCATAGTATGCAGACCAAGTAGATATACGTTTCATGCATGCTGATACTTTCTCAACACAGCATCTTTTAGTGCAGCCTTATATTTAACTTATTGTTTTCATTAAAAATAATAACTTCTGGATAAAATAG
The DNA here is from genome assembly GCA_038373865.1 of Uloborus plumipes. Taxonomy (NCBI): domain Eukaryota; kingdom Metazoa; phylum Arthropoda; class Arachnida; order Araneae; family Uloboridae; genus Uloborus; species Uloborus plumipes. The sequence goes on from JAXGGA010004804.1 coordinate 3,349, forward strand.
CAACTAATAATTTAAAAAGATATCTCAATTAGCAATTGCTACTGACTAACAAAATTGAATTTTTATGTAAATTGTTTGCTGTTTCACACCTTCAGATCATTGATTAATTCAACAGAACACCATCATATCACATGTGGTTTTTCATAGGGAATTCTCCCACACACAACTATCCATGTATTTCAGTTGGCAGTGTGAAATTTGAATAAATGTGAACAGTAAGATTTAAATTAAGTAAAAAAAGTTTGAATCAATTTAACTGATTTTTTTTTTTTTTCTATAAAAAAGCTGAGTAAATTGAAAATTTTAAAATATTTAGGATACAGGACAAAATATTAGGATATTTTAGGCAAAAGGAAAATAAGGACAAGCACACTATTTTTACAACATACGTAAGGGGTGAAAATTGATAAAATTTAGGCAAATTTTGGGTTACATTATCAAAAAGCACATGCCGTTTAACAGATTTTTATTGCCATACAGATGGGCTATCAGGATTTAACTAAAGTTACAAAATTTTTATTTCAGAAATTTTGTTTATAATATTTACAAATTGAGAAATTCATACATACAAAAGGAAAAAAAACTGTTGATGAAATGAGCACTCATTCTTATAACTTTTTTAAAAACAAAAACTTTTATTGATGAGTAATACAAAGTTCAATTTACATGAAATAAAATGTGGCATTAGCCATACATTTGTTATTAACAGGTTTAAAATAAAGGTTCTCTATACTGGATCATTCGTTGGTATTTACAGATAATATTTACAAATTTAAAAAAATAAATTTCAGGTCTTTTTGTTAATAGAGGCACCATTGCTACATGTATAAATACATGTATAGACAAATAACAAACAGCTTGTTGCAGCATCCAGAAGCTGCAGCTTTGCCTTTGTTTTGGTCATATCAGTATGGAATAATTACAGTAGAGCAGAAGGCAATAACCACAAGTATGAAACACACACACACACACACTTATATATATATTTAAACACACGCAGCGGCCATCCTTAAGAGACCAGTGTCCAAGGCGAATATTTAAAAGTGCCTCCCCCGATACCCAGAGAAATCAAGCTGGTTATAAAACATTGACACAGCAAGATGAACACTGCCCATTTTTTACACCTAACTGCAGTAGTGGGCATAAAATGAATGGAAAAGTTCTGAATATTTCTATATTTTTATTATTACATAATTGAATAGGTAATGGCTGTGTACCAGAAAGGACAGGAATTCCATCTAATGTGCTAGATTTTAACAACTATTTTTAGAAAAGAGTGGTACTTAATGAAAACGAAAAAATCTGGTATGGACCCCACACTACTTCCTTTTACGTGTAAATTTCTTAGAAGTTGCCTTAAGTGTTAAAAAAGTGCTTGGAGTGAGCAAGGTAACAATTCAAATATTTACTCCCCTCATCTGCCACGAAGCAATGCAAAAAATATTTTACAATGGTTAATTTTCTAAATATTGCTGATTTTAATATCATTCAGTGAATTTTTCGCAAAATATCGCCAACAGCGCCAAGTTGAACCCAAATTCAAAAAACAATTTTTTCGTCAAATTTGTCGCCAACTTGGCGATATGTCGCCAAGTTGGCGTCAAACACTTGGCGACTAAAAGTTTGGCGACATATCGCCAAGTGGTCGCGCCAATTCATATCACTTGAGTCTGCATTGAAATTAACACTGATTTACCCCAAAAAAGGGGTAAAACACCCCCTTGGGAACATTCAAATGCAACCACAAGGGGAGGTGCACAACTAGACCATCCTCAGAGCCTACATACCAAGCTAGCAATTTCTACGGCATATAGTTTTTGAGTTATGCGACCCACATACATACATACGCACACACGTACATACAGACGTCACGAGAAAACTCGTCGTAATTCACTCGGGGGTGGTTGAAAAGGATTTTTCGGCTGCATATATGTTGGTAGGTACATATGCACGTGCTGACAGGTCGAAAAAACTACTGAACAATCATTCGGGGGTGAGCAAAATCAAAATTTTGACTCAAATTTGAGTGATTTTTTTTTTCGCGATCACAATACTTCCTTTACTACGTAAAAGGAAGTAAAAACTAAATTGTAATGCAGCAAAAGCTTAGTTCACCGTGCTCTCTCATATTTCAGAGCCAGGACAATTATCTCACCTCTTGGGAGGGGCTTGTATACACACACATACAAAAACATAATTTTTCATTTTGTAATAAATTATTTGGATGATTCCTTTTTTAATAAAAGTAGTCAAACTTAAGGCCTTTATTTTGTTGGATCATACTTCTTCTATAGAAATTATGGATGGAAAATTAGTACTGTCCGCCAAACTTAATCGGGTAAAGGATAAACGAATACCCTGCTTATACGAATAAAACATCCTTTAACCCAATACTCCTCATATCACAGGCACAATGTTAAAGATCCCCGCAAACAAATACACTGTTTGATTCAAATAATATTTCTTGGAACTGACAGTATTTGTGTAAGTGAGGTCGACAGTAATTTTCATGTAAGTTTGGAACTCTTCCCTTGATTCTTTCTGAATAAAGGACTCATTATGATTAATTGTTTGAAAAATTGGTTGCCAGTTGCAGTGAGGTAACAGAAGGGGTCTGGCCAGAGGAAATTTGAGTCCATTAAGACTTTTCAGAAAATTCAAAATCAATCAAAGGAGTCCTACATAAAATTTCAATAATCAAGACAGACTTATAACAAAATTGTAATGGGTGAAATCAGATTTTTAATAAAATTATTTACAAACAAAACGGAATAACACGCAAAGCATATCACTTCATAAGTACAAGAATGTCATGGCCAATAAACGGAGAGTGCACAGTTTGCAGGTAAAAAAGACTAATCAAAAATCAGGGTTGCCACAGGAAAAATTCATAAAAAAAGTAGCAAAAGTAGCCAAAAAAATATAAAAAAGTTGCAAAAAAGTAGCCTCAAAATGAAAAAATTTGCAAAAAAAGTAGTCCCCAAAATTGAAAAAGTTTCAAGAAAACAGTAGGTATTCATGATCAGATAAATGAAGTAAGAAATAAATAGTACAGCTGAAAATTTAACATTTGGAAAAAGTCTCCATCTGTTTTGCGGAGGCATTTAAACTGAATGTGCAATTACAAAAAAAAAAAAAACTTTTGCTAAAACTTATTAAAAAAGAGAGTACTCCCCTCCCCCCATAACTAGTCAATTCTATTCAACTATTTTGATGAGAATACAGTGAAAAATCAATATAAATAAAGCAAATTATATATAAAATACTGCTAGTAGCTGTTACGAGGATGCAGTAAAGAAACATTATTAGTGTAAAAAATTACGTGATCTTTTGTTGCAAGAACTAGTTAAACATTAACTAGGACCTTGAAAGTACAGCAGTACTTTTGCCAGAAAGTTGATACTAATTTGATTTGTTCCTCCGATTTTTTGACTACTTTTTTCAGTTCAGCTTTTTCTTTTCTTTTTTTTTTTTTTCTTTTTGCTCACTTTCTTTTGTTTCAACATATTTTAATTTTCTACCCTAACCTAGCTACTTTTTTTTTTTTCACTCTGGCGTCAAACTGTTATCAGCACTTTATGTGCTGATATGATTCGCAATCTGGATGACTATAATGTAATGCTCCACACAGGACCGTAACCAGAACTTAGTTTCGGGGAGGGTTTTACCAAACCTATTTCTCGTGAAATCTATAAAGTCAATAGAATTTGATTTCATGTTCTATATTCTGTTGATTTTTGTTATAGTGGAGGTTAAAAAGGTACTAACATGGAAAAATGGAAAAAGACATATTTTCAATGAAGAAAAAAAAAATCTGGACTCATATACGCGCATTCGAAGAAGTACTTTTAAAATTTCTATTTCACGAGGGACACTGATAAGATGTGTTAAAAATAGAGTTTAGTTCTTTCAAATTTGAAGAATTTTGGAGTTCTTTTAGTGGTATTAAAATTTTGCAGGGAAAGGTGTACTGTTAAGGTATATTTGCAATAACTACAATAAAAATAAATACTGCAGAAAAAACACTTAATTTGTACAACTATTCAATAATGATAATTTCATTTTTTAATTGCAGTTTCAAAGTAAATAAGAAAATTAAAACAAAACAGCAATAATATTTTTTTCAGTGAGAAACTATAAAAAGAATTTTTTTAATAATTTTGAAAAATTTCGCAAGGGGTTTGAACCCTAAAAACCCACCCCTTCAATTCGGCCCTAACTCCACATATCGGTTCTACAACAGAAGATGGTGTGAGGGAGGACTTGTGATGGAAGTCTGAATTGGAGAAATAGAGCTCTTAATCATAATGTTAACTAGTACTTAATTCCTTGAAAAAAATCAGAAATATTATGCAAATATTACAAAACTTGACAACATTGAAACAAAATTAGCGATTCAGTACTTTTTGTCGCAAGTGAATAATCATGCATAAAATGACTGCAGGGTTTTTTTTTTTTTTTTAAATTTTTAAATAAAAGTTTCAGTAAAAAGGAGAATACTTTTTGTGTACTTTGTGCAAAAAGATTCTCATTTTTTGCAATGTAGAAGATCACACAAACTTGAAAATTGCACATAAATATGCTCTTTAAAATATAGAAAAACTTTAATCAATCCCACCAAAAAAGTAATTACAATTTAAAAAAAATAGAAGTCAAGGTTGAAAAAAAAAAAAAAAAGAACTATGGAAAAATATGCTTCAGTTTGCTTATGTTAAAATAGCTGTCAAATTCTAAAATAATTGAAATTACAAGATGTGCACAATTATTGAAATCTCTAACAGTGTAGAATTTTGGGCGAAGCTCGTGCTTGATGTCTGTAAGTACCTACAAATAAATTTTTACTTAATCAGCTGTTTATTAGTCTTAAATAAGTCCGTTCCTTCAATATACTAAACTCTGAGCCGATTTTTTCCCAATATATATCAAATAAATAGATCCACCCCGCCCCCTCCTCAGTAGCTATAGCTATTAAGCAAATCACTTTAAACCCAAAAGCTAAAGTAGCGAAGAAGTTATTCCAAAATCTAAGCCCCACCCTGATTGCTATTTAGAAAAATAATAGTGGATATGTCCATAAGAAAGACAAAAGAATGTTCTTTTTTTAGGTGACAAAGAAATAAGAATAAAAAATAATGGGTTTTAAATTAATCAATAAAATCAAATAGAGGGGAAAAAAATCAAGATTTTCAAATGAAAACTTGCTTTGGAAAAAAAGAAGTCTCAAAAAAAAGTAGCTCCAGTGAAAATAAGTTGCTTTTTAGCCTGTTTGTGCTCAAAAAAAGTCTCCAAAGTCGGCTAGAGTCAAAAAAAAGCAGCAAAAAGTAGCATTTAAGTAGCCTGTGGCAACCCTGAAAATGGAAAAAAAAACTTATAGCAAACATTAAACATTGAAATTTAACTAAATTGTTTGACTTCAGACAAAAGTTTGTAAAAATTCACCGAAACAGGGGGAAAAAAAAAAATCCTGGATTAGCAACTAAATGAACTTCAGTAGAACATTCACCTTCCAAAGTGTTACTATTCAGAATAAACAAATGAAAATAAATAATGTAACCAATACATATTTACACGATGTGAGATGATTTTGCCAGAATTGCAAGGAGAGCATTACTATCATGATCAGGATATTGCAATCTGCATAAACAGATTAGGAATTGTAACAAGGCCTCCAAAATGGTCATTTTTTTCTAAACCATTTTATTGCTATTATTTCTGGAGGCAAAAAAAGAATACATCTGAATTTTTACTGCTTGGCATGATTTTTGTAAATATATTTGGAATAAAAAAAAATAAATAAAAATGTTTCCAAATAGGGAGAAAAGGGTTTGGGGTTGGAGAGAAAGTTTACCTCAATTCAAAGCAGAATTGAGGTAAACTGTAGAGAACATCATTATTATTTTTGGATAAATTTTCAATTCTCGAACATTAAAAAAATAATCAACTTTAAAATCAAAACATCTGATTTTTTATATTACTACAATATAATGAAGCCAGTCTTGCATTTAAGATTTTGTTACTTGCAGCTTTTAATTTATATTTATGATTGTATATTTTGTGCAGAAAACACGCACAACTTTTGTACTAAACTATGAACAATCAGATTAATGTCACTTCAAACAGCCAAAAAAAAAAAAAAAAACAAACACACACACAACAAATTCACAAGCAAGTCTTTTTCTTCTACAGTGGGAAGGTAAAGGATATCTGCAAAATTTTTATTTATTAGCTTAATTGTACAAGCACACTTGTACAGTTTCGGCTGAAAAAAAAAAGCACAAAAAAAAAAAAAAAGTCAAATTCCAACATATCCTTATTATGTGCTAGCATGAAATATAAAATCTGTTTCTTCAAATATTTCAAAAACTCATTTCTACAGATACTGCGCCTTACCTTCCCATGGCAGGACTGATGAGGAGACTCTATGGTAATGGATAGCTATTTGTCGCAGTTTTTTTTTTACTGCTCTCTTGATTGTTCATATGATATTTAGATGCAAACAATCATAAATGAAATGACAGTAGTGAGCTTTTAAAGCTGAAGAAATACATAGGTAAAAATTGCAAAAGAAAAATACATTATGCTATCACTGCTCAAATGAAATGAAACTGGAAACACAAGTTAGGCAGGTGCATTAATAATTTATAAATTAACTGCTTTCAACATTTTCGATCTGAGACTCATCTTCACTTAGGCTTTTATCTTTCAATTCAACAGCACTATGATCAGTACTTTCAATGGCACTTTGAATATTTTTCAGGTAAGCAGTAAAGAATTTTATACTTTTCTTTGAGTATGGGTTCTTCTGATTAAAGTGCAAATCCTAGAACAAGAAAGAAATGTGTCATTTATGAGAACAATAAATTTAATAATACTGAAAAAAAAAAAGATTTATGCATATTGGTTTTAACATTATTCAACACTTTTATATAACATATAAAAGTGTTGAAGATTGCCATAAAAGTCAAATGTAGACTTCTGGAAATTGCCTCCCTGAGCCAGAGAAATCTGCCTGCCTAGACAAAGTTTTTCCGAAATTAATTCCCCACCTTGGTTCTAAAGCTAAGGAAACCTTCCTGAGGCCTATTAACCCGACATGAGAAACTTGGGTGCTTCATCAGTCAAGCAAGCAGCTAGAACTTCGTTAAGGGTTCGTTAAGGGGTGTCCATGAATAATAATTAACTAACAAAAATTTAATTTGCAGTGTTCTTTAGGAAAAATTTTATGAATACAAAGTGATATAAACTGAGGAAAAAAACAATGGTCTTTCGGAAAGGGGGGGGGACCTCCCCCCCCCCGCGCTACGTCCTTGGAATCAATGAAAAAAGCAAAGGTTAGATTGCTTGATGGCAATCTAAATGCTCCACAGAATTGAGAAGAGCCCTTTAATGTATTATTTCTTTTATCATCTATGAATTGGCAACAGGCCAAGTCTTTGCAGTTGACTTGCTATCACAAGCTTTCTTGTGGAGCTAATAAATATGTTCTTTTTTTACATTGCTATCAATGTTCCTACTATGTTGGGTTTAAATAAATTATTTCTTTTAATCTATACAGTCCACTTCTCTTATACTAACGGCTATCGACATTGCTCTTAAAAAGAGTAAACCAGCAATAGTTACCGACCTTAACCAGCAACTGATTAAACTGGTGGATTGCAGACTCAGAGAATACATTGAATCCATGGGGGGTATTAGTGACTGTCAATAGTCTCCATTTCCAAACGTCATTGTATGAGCTTATCCACAGTGTTTGAATTTAGTTCTATACTATTGAGAATTGAGTTGGAATAGAAACAGTTTCTATATCACTTCAATTTCCATACCAATTGTTTTCAATTTTCCCAAGTACTGATATTTATTGCTCATACCTTTTGATTTGCCCTTACTTAGTAAATAAAAAAAAACTTAAAATAGATTTTCTGTATAACTGATAATATAGTAAAAAAAGGGTTAACACAAGCGTTCGGCCTTTTCAAATTTCATTAACTTACACTTGTATCTGTGAGCATCCGTCCCCCTTTTTCTCCAAGACTACACTACTACGACAAGTGCTCTTATCCCCAATTTGGTTATTTTTTGGACATTTTAAATGACTAGGAATCTAAATCATTGTCAATTATTTGTAAACATTCTCACTAAATTTTAAAACAGCCTTAGTGTGTTGCTGAAAAACAAAATTACTACAAGATACAGGTTTTTAAAATAATAAGGCATCAAGGCAATATTTGTAACCACAAAAGGCTTGATGGATGCTTATTTAGACAGTCAGAGCTTTCAAATTTAGAACACTAACCCACATGTTAAATGCTAAATTAATCTTCTGAAAATATATGCACCAGATTAAAGATGATAACAATATAAGTATCAACATCACACCACAAAAGCCCTCTCACAACAGTACTAAAATATTCTTGAAAATATCACTAACCTCTAGTATAATTTTAACATTTCTTTTCAATTTGGCCAATTTTTCAATATCTTTGGGAACAATTTGGCCACATATAGACTGCAAATCTGTTATTTGCAATCTAGAAGGCTTTTTGATAAAATTTTTCGTAACTTCTATCACGAGCAAGTCTTTAAATTTTTCCTGTTGGAAGAAAAGCAGAATTTTTTAAATTAACACAAGTCTAGAGTATTATGAAAAATCATTTATTACTTTGACTAACAATGCATATATCAATATGAATAGATTAACACAAGCATGAAAAGGATATTTGTGCTGTTTAAAGCCAGTTTATTTAAGATTAATCAGAACAAACCATAAATCTGAGATAAGGTTACAAGAATCTTCCTTGCAAAGTTGCACATGAACTTTCTTCCTAATTTTAACAATACAATAATCTTTTAATTAGTTAAAAAAAATTAAATAATACGCTTTTAGATGCATTTATAATAGATCAACATGTAATATAGTTTAGCCTTTAGTATTAATAATAGTATTAAATTCATTACTTTTATTTTTGCAAAGATCGTGAATTTTACCTTCTATTCAGAACTACATACACAAGCAACTGAAACACTTATAATACATCAACATGTTTTTTTTAGTTTAACCTTCAGTATTAATAATAGTATTAAATTTATTTCTTTTATATTTGTAAAGAACGTGAATTTTATCTTTTATTCAGAGTCACATACATACATACATACATACAAACAAACTCACCCGTGATTTAATAAAAGCATATTAAAAACATATACAGTATAGGAATCATGTTTGTTCTAAACAGCTTTGATTCAATAAAGTGGCAAATTCAATAAAGCTGGATACTGTTCTGTTTTTGGCGATTTGATTCATTAAAGCGTTTGATTCAATCAACCACTGATCCAATTAACCAGCTTCCCCTGTACATACATATGATAACAAACTTAATGAAAACGATATTAGTCACTTTACAATGTTAAGAAAATAAATGCATTCTACTAACAGTTTCTATGATTTAAGACCTTTGCTGAAAATATCCATTAAAGAGAAGGACAAACATTTTGTAGTTCAAGGTTTTAATTACATCAGTTTATTCATGTTTCAAATGCGTAGACTCTGATAATGTGGGACAAAAGAGCCTAAGTAATCTTTGAAAGGAAGATTAAGGACCAATTTTAAAGTCATTATCACTTTGTCTAACAGAAATTTTAACTTGTTAAAGCTCAGTTAATGGAAGCTCCAGTGTATAAAATGTCAGGAAGAGCAATTAATACCTTTTGGATGAGTTATATAAAAATACATCAGATAATATAATAGCTTAAACACACATATAATTACCTGCACACTAACACTTTTTGATTCTTCATATGAAGCAGCATACTCCATCAATTTAAGGGCTACATTCTTAATATTCACTTTGTAATAGCCACTCGTCTTTGAGCAGTCAAAGAGATACTTTATCACTGCTATGAAAGCGCCAGTTAAAGATTCAATTTCTTGCCTATATTAATGAAAATAACAATACTGAAGAAAATGAAAACTGAGTGAAAATAACAGCTTGCTTAAAATTGCATTTTTTAAGCAGCAGGGGTGTGTTAGGGGGACCGAAAGTAATGTCGATTTTTTCAAGCAAATCAATTGTTAAAAGTTTTTATTTTAAATCAACGATGAAATTATCCTTGCTATAAAAGGCTTTTGCCATCTAGTAGTAAATTTTGAATCCCGGATATATATTAAAAAATTTGGATTTTTGGAGCAAAATATCTTGAAATGGCATCTTGGACACAAGCCTAATTTTCAAATTTCTGTGCAATAGAAAGTGTTTTAGCAACAGAAAGAAAGGGAAATTTGAATGTTTCACCCATAATACACATCTGACATTGCACTGTATGCTCTCCCTTTGTTGGAATTAATATATGAAAAGAAAAAAGAAATCTTCAAAATTTGAATTGTATCCAAGATGCCACTTTAAGATTTTTTGCTCCAAAAATCATTTTTTTAAAAAATCTATCAGCAGAATTTAAAACTCCCTCGATAACGATTATTTATAAATACATCGTTGTTTAAAAAAAAAAAAACTTCAAATAATTGATTTGTTTGAAATAAGAAAGAAATATATTACTTTTCGGTCCCCTAATATTTTAACACATAACAGGATTTCTAGTAAATTTTGTACCAGCATAGTCATAACAGCATAGAGCCAAAATTTTGCATTCTTATTATATTTGCTTTCTAGAGTGTTAAAACACATGATTAACTATCTCTGTGCATATTTTTTAACTTTGGGCTAAGTTGAATATTACTGAGTGATAAAAGTTAAACAATAAGGTTCGAAACCATGTCAACATAACCAGCGGCCAACAGCTGACGAAAAGTATAAATAAATAGCAAAATAATTGAAAGTTAAAAGATGCGGTAGATTACGATACTATCATGGATTAAATAATACATAAACCAAAAAGGTAGTATGAGTGATTCTGCAAGTTATTAGCTGTGTGTGTGCTGGCTAATTAGATGGTGTTGCTGGATAATTAGATGGCAAAGTAATCTAATCATATTGAAACAATTCAAAACTTGAAATATAGTTGTTTCACTAGGTATACTAGGAACTGAAAACAATTTTAAAACTTTTGCAAAAAAGATGAAATTTCCTATTTAATATGCAATAAATACCATGGTCTGAACAATGTCATATAAAAAACTTATTCATGGTAAGAGTTAAAAAAAAAAAAAAAAAAAAAAAAAAAAACCCATACCTTGATTTCCCATACTGTGTCATAAAGCAATCCACATCATCTGCTATGTCAGAATATTTATTGGGATGAAATGCAATTTTAATTACTCCAGAGAGTAATTCAGGTGAAAATGTTTGGTGAGCTAAAAACAGTTTTAGAATTCCTTTTGCTATTATGTCTGTTTCACTGGGGTTTGCCTATAAAAGGAAATTTATGGATGCATTAATAGCAGTTACTAAGGCAACAAAATGAAATTTTAAAACTTCAACAATGGAGTCACTTCGCAGATTTTCCACAGTTATCTTCAAATTAAAGAAGAAATTTAGCTGAAAGCTGCAAAATTTCGGCAGTTTTTTCTTTTTTAAGCACATATTTCTGAGAGACACATAATTTCTTAATCACCTAATCGTTTTCTAGTGAAAATGTCGAGTTTTCAGCCAAACAAGCATCATTTGTGAGAAATTTAGATCTGCTTATAATTTTCAAAAACTGGAAAACCTGCCGATTCTTGCAAAATTTGAAAATACCTGTAGAAAAATGGCAGTTTTACTCAACTACCGAAGCTTCAAATCCCGACAACCCCATGAATGGACCAATTTTTGATTAGATAGCCATATGCCATTGTGCTAGGAATATTTTTATCTACATTTTCATGTATAACTTATTAGAAAACTCAATGAGGGTAGTTAAAGCAAACCATTACAAAATGGAGACAATTATCTTTGAAGAATTTAAAAAAAGAGCCAAATTATTAATATAACAACTTTTAACAACAAAATGAGGACTAAGTAGAAGATATTTCCTAAAAACTAAATTACCTCTATATTAGAAACCATGTTTTTTAAGAAACTATTCAATATCTCTTCAGCTTCTTCAGGAACATCAGAAAATAATTTCCCACCATAAGTAAATAATAAGTCAAATGACCCGCTCAATAATACTATTCTCACTCCTGATGACTCAAAATGAAGTCCCTAAAAGAAAGAAACATACAAAATTAGAGCTTTTATTTCCACCAATCTTTCAAACTACCAAAAAACGGGGTGTCAAACCAAGTGTATCGAATTTGCACGGAGTTAAAAAGAAGGTTTAGACACTACAAGGGTGATATTGACAAAAGTTGGCACCTGAATTCTTATAGTTTGAAGGCAAAAATTTTTTTTCTCGCTACAGACACTCTTGCACTTTTTATGAGCGGACAAAGGGAAAAATGGCATTTTTGTAAGAAAAAGTAAATTGTTCTCTGGTATGCAATGCAGAACCCAAATCCGTAATAACTGCAAAGCGTGTATTGAACAGTTTCTAAAAGAAATTCACTGCAGGATAAGACCATTAAAAAATGCACAGAACTTTTTCAAAACAGGAAGTGAATAGAAAAAGCTCTTAATGGAGCAAATAAGACAGCTCACTAAGCTACTAAAGGAGCTCAGGGCTACTAAAGGAGTTTATGTGAAACTGTATTAATTTTATTTCATAAATCTCTTGTAAGTATTGGTATCAAATTTTAGTTTTTTTATGTTTTCAAACTCTGATTTGTCCTCCATTGAATACCAGAGAACAATTTGTGCCTTGTCTTACGAGAATGCCATTTTCTCCTTTATTCACTTACGGTGGATTTGCAATGTACATGGTATCTATGTATCATTTCTGCTAAGAATTTAAAACAAAATTACTGACAGTATATATTTTTTCAACCAAAATAGCAGCGTGACTAACGTAACATTTTTGCAACCCTGAAAATTAATGCTCACATCTTGAGGCCAAAATTTCTCAAAGTTAAGCAAGTGTTAAAAATTGAATGATATATTTGAAAAAAGTGCAAAATTGGCTTTTAAAAACATAAAACACATTTATTAAATCTTAAGTTTTTTTAGTCTTAATTGTCACTTTTACGCAAGATGGAGTGTGACTAATGCAACCATCGAATAACAAGCAGTAAACACACTATAAACTATTTATTATGGGTAATCTCAGTGATAATTACAATACTTTTTCAATTATTTTTTAACTTCCTATGTTGTATGGTTTTTATTTATTAATTTATTTTTTGATACTTTTTTCACTTCAGTTTTTTTCTTCGACTGAGGTTGACATTTCTATGGAATGACCCTTAGTAAAAATCAATTTAAATTGAATTTATTAATGTTGTCTGCTCGAGCATGAAAAAAGTCATTGATAATTAAAAGGTGTTGCCATTTTTTTCTTGAACATAAACAATTAAAATTCTTGCTTTTGTTTTTAGACTGTAACGGGGGTATTTATTTATTTAAACCCCACCAGTCACCACCGTACCTACCCTGATGAGGGTTTAACCGGATGTGGTGGCTGGGAGGAAAGAAAAACTAACGAACGACAAAGCGCCCGCTAGAAAATGTACATTATAACTGGATATAAATTTACACAAAATAATGTACAAATTACTTATAAAAAAATAATGAAATGGAAAAAACAATTTTGCTATATACAGAAAAGGCAATAATATCCAACTGCATGCAGGCAAAATGTCGACTTTAATCTAATTGGGACCTTTATCGACATGCATCACTTGACAAAACTTTTATTCGCAAGGTAGACCCGTGTAAATCTGGGCAAAGCACACACTCAGCTAGTAAAATATATATAAAAAAAAACAAAGACAACATTTTAAAAATTCACATGAATATGAGAGAGATATTCATGCACTTTACTTTACAATTTTGACAATGACATCAGCAAAATATTTAAATGCTTTAATCTGTTTACTTACATCACAATAAGCTGTCCACATTTCTTTAGCTTCGACAAAATCCAATAGACAATACAAGGATAACGCTTTATATGCTTCAGTTTTTATGTCAACTTCATCAGATTTCAACTGAGGTAGAATCTACATTAAATATCAATAAAATAAAATAATAATTTATTGTCAATATAGTATATAAGGATGAGTTCTGTTATTTTATAAAATGCCCAAACAGGGCAATAAAAACTGTTCTGGATCTGTTCTATAGCCAGTGGCGGCTCCGGACTCTGCAACTTGCGGGTGCTGTAAATCTTTTAAGGTAACTAAAATGTTATTAACTTGGTACGTAAAAGAAATTTGCTTATAAAGCACCAATATTAAAATATAGAATATACATTTACTGTATGCAAACAAATAAATTAATAATAATAAAAAAAAAACAAATGTAATTTCAAAAAAAAAAAAAAAAACCATGCAAATGCTCGGCATTTATCGTATCATACACTACTAAAGTTTAAAAAATAATTATAGAAAACTCTTGATTATCAGCGGAATAGGGTGGCCCGGTCAGACCGCATAAGTGCATACAGCAGATAACCTAACCTAAATAAAAGGTAAAAATTGATACTGGTGTATACATTAGCTAAAAATTATCAATAATTGTAAGTTATAGTTAAAAAGGATAAAATTGAATGTAAAAAATACACGCAAAAGCTAAAAATGACCAATAACACACTTGTGGGGTTGATAAGACATTAAAGAAACGACTTTGTAACAAAGCAATATATTTACACAACAATTACATTAGTTAATAGCGAAAAAAAACAGCACAAAAGCATGGCAACTAGCACGCCAAGTCGCGAGGAGAGAGAGAGAGCATAAACAAAGTGCTCCCTTCAGTTCAGTTCTTTTTACTCCCAAGTTGAGCTGTTGGCTGCCCCACACCCATGAGCTTAATAATATGAGGACATATCTTAAATTTTCCCCAAATAATCAATTAATGTGCAATATACCGCCAACTCGGTTTTTTTCCACCCATGTTTCGTGCTTATTATGCACTCATTCGCATGGAATAGGAAAGTAACCGAGTTGCAGGCAAAAATCCTCTTATAGAGCAAAGAGAGCCAAAAAAACTGGTAGCTAATGTGAAACATTGCATGTTCCAGCCTTAGCCCTTGCTTAGGTGCGGTTACTCACTGCTTTATAATCAATTATTTTTTCATTTTGAAATGCTCCTTGATTTGTGATTGGTGTGTGTGTGTGAAGTTTTTTTTAACACCATCTTGTCACAAAGCGATGTATCATATCATCCTGTCTAAAAGTGGATTTTCCACTCGAAAAAAAAATGGTTGCATTTTTTACATCAAGTCAATCATCACCATTAAAAAAACTTGTGGATAATCGAGAGTTTACGGTAGGTTTAAAAAGTAAATTATCAAGCAGCGAAAAGAAAATAGTCAACAAGCGTGAGCCTGTTCTTTGAGCAGAACCGTGTCGTAATTTACAATACAAGGATGCAATACAACGGCAGCACTTTAGGGGAAAGAATAAGAATTCTCTTTTGCCGTAAGATGGACTTTACTGATAATCTAATTTTCACTTATCAACATTTCACGGTATGAAAATGGAAACTATATTTTGCTGCAGACATTTTTTTATGTCACACACAATATAGACACTTATGGTTAAAAATAATTTAAAGAATTACCAACTGGTCTTTCAGATCCGTTATATTCTTACTCCAAGATGTAACATAGGGAGAAGATAGGATTTCAGTTAAAATGCACAAGCATTTCAAAATAATTTGCCCTTGTTCCTGGAAGAGAATAATAAAATAAAAAATAAACAAAAGCACACCATTAAAAAACATGAACTACTTTAGTTGAAAACCAATTGAAAGCACAGGAAAATAAGCAAGAAATAAACATCCATTTGCGTAATGAAAGAAATATTCTTTTTTAAAAACTAATAACTAAACGAATATAAATAATAGTAAAATGCACCTTTATTGTCTGCTATACATTCAAAAACTACTTGGCAAAAATTGCTATAAATTTGTTTATATGATGAGTGCTGGGCGTGTTTGGAGAATAAAATATGGTTTATAGAATTATATTATTCTTACAGGTTCAATTGCTGATCAGATTTTCTCCCATTTCAAAAACTGTTAAAATTGTATTTTTCGTGCAGCTGAAGGTATTTCTTTCCATAGCTGTACTGCGCATTGAATTTTGAAGTACAGTAACCGCCACTAATAAAATCACCAGATTACAAAATCAGCTGCTTTTTAAAATAAAATCTTCAGGAAACGAATCCTTACAATATCAACATATGGCAAAACCATCTTTTAACAAAATCATTATTGCAGTTTTAAAAAATCAAGTTTTTGGAAAGTTTACGCTAAAATTTAAAAGAGCAGTTATGATTATGTTGAAAAATATTTTAGACATAATACATTTCAAAAATGTTACTTTTTAATGACAAATAGTGCCGGGGAAAAACACGGCTGAAGGAAATTGTTTTTAAAGTTATACAGCATTGCTGTAACTTAAAGCTATCGTAAAATGAAAGTAATTCCCTGACAATTCCGATTTTTTCAGTGTGTGGCAACCCTGAAAACATAATACAATGAACTCATTATTTTATTTGAAAGTATGTTACCTTTCCTGTCATAAAACTGGCAAGTTTCAACAGTTCCATTATAATCAGAATGAGATCGTCAAACAACAGGTCATCTTCCAGTGCTGCATGTTCGAAATACAAAGCGACAGAATCTTTGACTTTTTCGTTTGATACAAAAGGATTCTTGATGATATCCAGCAGTGTGGAAATGATCCTTTCACTATAAAAAGAAAAGAAATATATATTACTGGTGAAATACGTTAAACTTAGTAAAACAATAAATAAAATAAAATTGAATTTATCCTGAATTATAATAAATTTATTAGTTGATTCTATTTAACAACTTTCAAGTTCCCACATCTGTTTCTTACATCAAGGGAGATCAATATTCTATTACATGGTTGATATTACATGAATATAAATGATCAAATACACCTTAGGATCCAGTAAAAAAGAGAAAATTTTCAATTGCTCGAAGTTTTACAATTAAGTAAACAAAACATGTAATTGTTCTCTCCATGAAGCATGCTTCAATGCTTTAACATTTTACTAGTCTTTCAAACTAAATAAGCCCGAAATTTAAGTTTGAAAACAATATTTTAACCCACAGTTCACTACCAATTAGACAATGTAAGCATGACATTTTATCCCCTTATAATAAACAATTAACTATAATGATAAAAACCTGAATGAATTATTACCTTAAATAAAAGGATTAAATAATTAAACACAATTATGATGAAAGAAAACATTAATGATATAACTTTAGTTTAACAAAAAACATTTCTTAATAGATTCATTACATAACAAGGTTAGATAAAATATTCATTAATACTAACCATTGTTCCTTCTCGACAACTTTTATCACATCCGTAAGAAACATAACTAATTCCTTAAAAATGACTGTCTGATCTTTTTCAACAGCATAATTGCGCAGCTGTCTGAAAGAAAATAATATCTATATTTAGAGGCTAAACACGAAAGCATGTCTTTCCTCTACTGAGTTTCACTATTGAAAAAAATCAATAAATAAACCACAATATTCACTTTTCAGTACTTACTGAATAAAATAATCTACTAGTTTTTCTGATTCAGGGAAAAATTTCTTCAATGCCTTTTCTCTATGTGATAGGTTGTAAATGCGGTGCCACAAATAAATTTTCTCTGCTGATATGGTTGACGGCAGTAAACTAAAAATATTGACATGAAGTTATAAAACTTTTTAAATACAACATTATATAAAATATAAAAACCGGAAAGTGATATAAAAATAAATTAGATTGAAAGATTAACTAATAACAGATGCGGTACAAATCCTCTCAGAGCCACTGAATTTATATTTAATATCACCCCTCCCTTTTCCTGCAAAAAGATTTGGTTAAAGCTGTTAGATTTACATTTGGGATCTTAAGTATCTTCTCTCATAGAAAAAAAATTCTTGAATTTCTTATTGGTTTTTAACAAGCTTAAAGTCGGAATCTTCATGTCCCTATTTGGATTAGGACTTTCATTAGTGTTGAACATGATTTTTAAACTGGGGCTTCATCTGAAAGTGAACTGAGTGTTAGATGTTAAGGGATTTGGATGATGCTAATGCATGTATAAAGGATTCTACAGAAAAGTTCTCCCTACCAGGGTGCAATGACAGAAGGAGAATTTGAAGGTCACCCCCTCCTGAATCTTTGATTTTAACACTAAAGACAAGTTTAACATGGCATTTATATGCTTGGAAAGACTTGTTCATGAACCTTAGAAGATAAAATCTGGCTCATCTAGTGTATATTCTATTAATCAAGAAACTTCAGATGCAGATGAAAGTGTTGCAATGAAAATCCAAATTTTCCAAACAGTTTTTATAGGAAAAATTCCCAGATATTTTTGGAAACTCAAATAAATGTTTGCACTCTAACACATACTTTTGCTTACCATATGCTTTTTTGGGTAAAAGGACAATATAATAAATATCTATTTGCACAAAAGGGAGGGAAAATAAACTATCACTGAATGCATGAGGATAGCATAACCTAGAGTTTACTAAAACAAGAAATAAAAAGCTACCTTTCTTCCTCTAGTTTAATTTCTTTAATCAGGTGAGATATTTTAACACATTTTATAATGGCAAGCAGGAGATCATCAACGAATGGCAGTTCTTCAACTGGCTTATCTTTCTGTTTTAAGTTTTGGAGAAATAGTAATACCTCATCATGGTATGTTCTCAACCACATCGGTATGAGCTTTTGAATGGCAGTTTTACGAACAGCAGCTGAAATTACATTTGTAAAATCTTTCAGCATTGTTTCCAATAGCAGAGATATTTATAAAAACTTAAAAAAGAGTAACAACTTAACTTTTGCAAATCAAGACATAAAAACAATAGGATAAGATATGTACTTTTCTAGAAGAATACAAAAACTTTAACATTATATGTAAGTCATTCGCCACTATCAGTGGCCAGTTAGTTCATATCTCAACACTTATAATTCAAAAGTACTACTAGTGCCACCATGAAATAATAGAAAACAGTAGACATGGTGCTACACTGGTAAGTTGACAAGTGTAAGGATCTAACAGTTATGGCGGCACAGGAACTCAAGCCACTTTGATAGAAATCTGTGAATTACTTGTTAATGAACTTTGGCAACAGGATCAGAGAGATGTGTGTTGGGTGTTGCCGGCAAAAGAGGTGTTGGCAGCTAGAGAGAGATGAGTGTTGTGTCTTGTTAAATACATGTTTTTTTTTTTTTTTGTTTTGTTTTTTTGTTGGTTGTGTATGTTCGGAAGTTGGTGTTTAAATTAAATATTATCTTTAAATGATGGTGTGCAGTCTATGTGTTTATCAAAGACAGGATACGTCTAAACAAGTTTAATATAAGAAAGCATAATTAGCACTGAACTGAATTAAGTTGCTTTCTTAGTTGTTTTACAAATGTGTTCCAACTCAAATCCGTGGCAGTTATCCTTTCTTACTACCAGAAAAGAGGCGACACTGTCAATTTTGGAGGTTAACTCACCAGAGCAGCACTTTAATTGGTACTTATCTGTTAGCCGGGGGGCAAGCGAAAAATCAAAAATCGCCAAGCAGAACGAACGACAAATCCGTCAACGGAACAGAAGTCGAAAACGTTCAACTGTAAACAAGAATGGTTGTAAGAAATCAGGCGGTATTGCACATTATCTGGCAATATACAGGGTATCTGCTCAACCTGGAATTTTCAATTCCATGACTTTCCCTGACTTTCCATGACTTTTGCGAACTATTTTCCATGACTTAAATAAAAAAAAATAAAAAAACGAGCTCTGCTTTGTTTTTGGAAAATTATGCACTTAATATTCTATCTTGCAAAGCAAATGACCAAACATGGCGACTGCGTTTCACAGCAACAGAGGTCCGTCCGCTTTTGAGGTCAAAAAACGATCTTTTCCTACCGACACCCTCCTCCCCACCGTGCTTGTCCTCAAACGTACTTTCATGTAGCAATGAATTGTCTGTCTATAAATTTTACTGTAAGTTTAGATCCTGATATGAGTGAGGCAAAATCTGACTTCAAAACGGAACTCGTTGAGTTCCTGCCCCCCTCCCCCCTACCTACACGATTCTTTAAAATTCAACATTGTTTTTTAATTTGTTTTTCTTTTGTATAAAACTCCTCGAAAGAAAAAGATTCAAACAAGTTTTAAAAGAAAAAGGAATCAAATGAAGCGGGTACTGGGGGGGGGGGGGGAGGAGACCAAATGTAAAAGGCAAATCTGCCTATGCCGAGGGAAAAACCATCAAAAAACCATCGAGTCTATCTTTTTGTTGTTCAAGGTCATATTTTATCAAATGACGGAGTCCGCCGCACATGCGCAGTTACACAAAATTCGCCGCTCACGGTTTTAACGTTGAGAATTCATTTGATTGGTCAACACAATGCAACTTGTTGGAAATTGTAATTGACAAATCAAATTGCATACAATAACGAAGTAGAATGACGGCGGAAGTGTTTTCGTTCTTCCGAGATCGCGGGAAAAATCTCAATCGGTCCGGAGCGCTAAAATCCATGATAAACAGTCAGTTTCCATGACTTTTGGACATTTTTCGCTGAAATCCATGACTTTCCATGACCAATTTCGATCATATTTGAAATCCATGACTTTCCCTGACTTTCCATATGCGCGGACACCCTGAATATATTATTTGGCCATTTTTTGTTTGCGCCCAGGTAACGTATAAGTACCCTTTTTTATACATCATAAATGAGTAATGCACAACAGCAGCCTATAGGGTTTTTGCTCTTTTTCGAGAAAAAGAACCAAAAACTCTTCAAGTTTTTTTCAGAAAACTTAAAGGCTATTAACTTATATATTTTAGACATGAGAAAGGGCATTAAAGAAAAAGAGTTATACCAAAGGCATTGTTTAGGGTTAGTAAGAACAGCTGCTTATAACTGATTGATAAACTTATTCAAATTAATCAATGGAATCACACTATATCATTTCAATGCACACAAACCATTTAATCAGAAAATTTAAAAAGAAAACAAAAACAACAACTTATAAACAGTACGCACTTGGAACAATAGCAGCAATACAGGGGGCCCTGAACTAAGATTTTTGGGAGGGGGGAAATTATCAATTTGCCGAATGAATTTCCAATTTTACCGAATGATAAAATACAAGCATGTACACATGTCGTACATGCATTAGTGGGTTAAAACATCAGGCATCTTTTAAAAAACAGTTCTAAAAAGTAAAAAGAACAAATAATTTCAATGTTGCAATATTGTTTTCAATTTGCCGAATCGTCAGCAAAATGCGGCGAATGCGGAAATTATTGGGAGGTCGCAGTGACCTCCCATTGGGGAGCTCCTGCAGCAATAAATTGATAGTAACTGATGCAGCAATAAATTGATAGTAACTGATGCAGCAATAAATTAATAGTAACTGATGCAGCAAATTATGACTTTTACAGTTACACATTAGTATTCAAATTGAAAAACTCTTACTTGATGGATCTCTGAAGCAGTTATTTAAAATCCGAATTCGTTGCACGGTAGTAAATGCACGGGGCGTTGTCCTCATCGAAATGTGCAGCAGAGCAGAGTTTCGAACTTGTGCATTTTTGTCATAGAGAAATCGTTTATAGACTGTGTCAATTGTTTCTTCACAAACTGCGATTACTTCAACAATGTTCTGCCGCACTCGTGCATTTGGATCCCTTTCCATTTGGTATTGGAGAACTAAAAAGGAAGTATATTTAAAATAAGCTACAGCCAAAACTTTAATTAAACTAAAATAGAAAAAGCTACTGAATCTAAAATTAGTAAATTGAACTATGTACATCAATTGTTTTTGATAAATTGAGAGAATGCTTTCCTTTGTGTGTGTACGTACTTCAAGATCCTATTCAAGTGGGTGCTTAAGGGATACTACACTCTTAGTGCCTTGTACCTGCCACTAAGGGTGGTTTAACCAGTTGGATTGGGCCCTGAGAAAGGTGTTTCTTGATCTAGGAGAGGAGTTGAGCAACCTCTCATTTAGCCCCCCCTCCCCCATAGGTATTAATTTGGAATGAGAATTTGGAGGAGTTTATGACCATGAATGTATTTAATGCACCCCAGTCACCATTAACGAGCACATAGGATCTTTGAACGGTTGGCATCAAAAACCAGAATCCACCAGTTCCGAGTTCAGTGCAATTTCAATCAGATCACAGTCCTCTAGGGTGTACTACACGAATTAAGTTAAGACCCAGATGTGCCTAGGATGAAACAAATGCAATTTAATCTGATTTTTGCAAACCTACTGACAAAAATAAAAGGACCTGTAACACGATCTAGCATGTGGGCAACATAATAATTGAAGGGGTAAAGAGAAAAAGGTGATATGTGACAATTTTTTTAAATTTCCGGAAAAAGTTTTCAAAAAAAAATGTTGTGTTTTTCACTTTTCAATCAATAGAATTTCTACATGCGTTCAAAGAATATGACACCGTTTTACCTGTTGAAAAAAATACATGAAAAAAAAATAACACAACATTTTTTTTTTAAAGCTTTCTCTAGAAATTTAAAAAACTGTCACATATCACCTTTATCCTCTTGCCCCTTCAATTGTAGTATCCATGGTGTACCTTATCAAAAAAAGTGTTTTGCTTACATTAAAAAAATTGATCTTCACTGTAAAATCACAAAATTAATGAAACAAATAAAAGTTTATGAAAAGAATAATTTTCTAACTCTAAAATGAAGTATATATAACCCTAAAAATGACTAATTAACTGAACTATGACTAGTTAAAAATAATATTACTTTTATTTAATAAAGGTTTTGAGGATTATTAAAAACAAAGTATTTTAAGCAAAACAGGGCTATTTTTTCAAAAATGAGGGTAAAAAATTGACTACAAGTTACTGGCCATTTAAAATTTTTCGTAGATATGAACTTTATGATCTTATTTCCATATAGAGTAGAACTTTAATCATCCAAATTTAAACAGTCAGATTTACTGACAGAATTTAAAGAAGAAAAATAAGATGGAAATGTACTGTGATTCACAAAATAATTCTGTCTATGCGCATAACAATGTGCAGGACTCGTAAGTACAAGGTGTGACAATTAAGTAACGTGACTGGTCTCAAAATCTTCTAGTACCCTTTAACCTACTTCCCTTCCCCATTAATACATTGCTGTATGAGAGCTTTCTTTTGTTCAAAGCGAAGCTACAGTTCATTTGGTGTTACCTTCTCTAGTACGTCGGCCGTTTTTGCTTTCACCTGTACTACAGACTTAAAATGTACTTTTCATTTTTGGAAACAGGTAGAATAAATAACAACCAACATACTTTTAGCATTTTTGGTGCACAATAAACCAATAATAAAATAACCACAATTGAAAAAAAAAAAAAAAATCAACATCAATTAAAACAAACTTGCCAGCAATTACAGGATCCTCATGATCAGTGGGATCTTGGAAAAATTTTGCCAGCTGCACAGCATGCGCTCGAACAGTAGCACTGACGTCAAGACGTCGTTTCAAAGCCAAATTTGCAATTGACTGATACATGTTCGCATCTAACTCTCCAACTCCTTTGTCTATCATGTGAGATAGTATAGAATACAAAAGTTGACAGGATCGAAAACGTACAATGTAAGAAGATGATTCTGAAAACTGAAAAATAAATACATAATTAATATTTTTTTAATTAGGTTTATAGTTACGAAATGCAGGGGAAACAACTACATAAATTTTCAATGATGATAATCTTTCATGTTTGACTGACATCAAGAATATGAAAACTTACCTATTTAATTAATGACCCAAATGAAGAAACATACCCGATAAAAGAAATTAAATCTAGCATCTGAAAGGCTACAATACTGACCATGCTGGGTTTCATGGAAAAACACCACTTACACAGTAAAGTCAATATTTCTTATCCTTTAATGCATTATTTTCATTATTTACCATCGAATGCCTTTAATCTCTGCATTCAAATTTAATTAAAAATTCCCGAAAAATCAAAATTAAATTAAATAGCAGACATAATAATAAAAACTAGGGATGCACCGATTAATTGGCCATAGTCGCCCACTTTGCCAATTATTAATAATCAGTAAAATTTTGCCGATCAATTGTCGGAAAAAATATTTTTAAAATATTACTTTTATAAGTATACCTTCACCAAAAAACTGAGATGAATAATTTTATTGTCAGTGAATACATGTAATTCTCGGCAATTCTTACTATAACATGTTGTATGAAAGGTACAGAGTAAAAACAAAGCAAATAGCTCATACAGTGCGCGAAACTGAATAGAATTGTAAAGGATAGCCCTCGCAGCTGATGGTCTTTGAACCCTATTAGGAGTATTCAAATTCCTGAACTTTAAATTGGAATGTAACAATATGAGCACTTGTTTATTATCAATCAAACTTTTCCAATCAACTGACGGAAAAAATATGTTTTCAATAAAATTTTAATGCCTTAAACAAGAAGTTACGATGAATAAATTCATAAACAAGAAATAAACAATTTTCTGCAAACGTAAATGTAACATGTAGCAAGATAAAAAAATTCTCACAGTTGATATAAATTTCTTAATAAATTAATTTTCCTGTTTTGAATAAATATACACATATAGAAAATGTTGCAACATTTTTCACGTGTCCATACTTTTTTCATTGATCATTCTTAGAATAATGCTTTTAGATAACTGCTAATTTTTACAAAGAATAAAAGTCTCTGAATTAAATGGCAAATAGAAACTGAACAATATTGCATTTAAATTAAAAGCACTATTAAATTAGAGTGCTCAGCTTACCATAGCCCTATTTTTTAAAATTTCATGTCTAGTAAACATAATTAATAATGTCTTGATTTTCTTATGCGTTAATGCAACTTTATTAACAATAATATTAAAATTGGTTCAAAGAAATTGGATAAGATTTTGAAATTATTTTGAGAAAATTCGGAAATGGGAAAAAAATAGTCTTCTCTCAGAAATAAATTAGCAATTACTGTTTTTAAAATCAGAACTGTAGAAGAAAGAAAAAAATTCAGCGATGGTGTAGCTGGTAGTATTAAAAATAATCATAATGATCGTTATTCAGCCGATTATCAACAACCGATTCATCGGTAAACGGCCAATTTGCTTATTGGTGCATCCCTAATAAAAACCCACTTCTAAAATATACTATCGCGGTCAAAACAAAAATAAATAATTAAAAGGGTAGCAGGTCCTATGACATTGATACAGTAAATGGATAAGCATCGAAAGCAAGTTCTCAACAATCTCATGAATGGTCATAAAATAAAAATGCATATTCATATCAAAAATATCTGTTTAATGCCACAACATACTTGCTTATATACATAGATATTATTTTAACAATGTTTCATGTTTAAAATCTGCTTTCAACTATCAGTAAGAAATTTGAACTGAAATCATTTTCCAATTATTTAATTGGACTTGCGGACTTGAATTGATAATCCCCGTTTCAAAATTTTTGTAAAAGACACTACGAACTGAATTTCCAAAAATTTTGAAACAGAATCGCTCATGAACATGCTGCATCAAGTTGCTGAAAGATTTAAAAAACTAGGGTTTTAAGTTGTATTGTCCCTTGATAACAAAGCTAGGTTGATCACGAAAATCCCCTTTTCTACTTACTTATTGCTATTTTCACTTTCCAATTGCCACAGAGGTCCTTCAATGCTCAAGAATCTGCATAGAAGGAAATCCCTGAGCCCCCCACCCCCAGTCAGAAAGTCCCTGAAATGGAACGTTTGCACCTCTTAATGACATTGACTGAATTTTTGGCATTTAAAAAAATCCAAAGAGGTTCTAATTAAAACTGTAAGTCATGAAATTGCTCTTTCTTACATGATGTTGATGGAAAATTTTACTTTTTTAATTTTCTTTCTGTTTAAAGCCAGATTGTTAAAAATGTCTTACTTGGGAGAACTTTTATTTTTGAGGTAGAACCTTCAACATTGTTAGTGATATAGACTTTTGAGGTCAGAGCTCACATTTTAAATTGCATAGTCAAAAAATTTTTAAATGAAACATTAAAAACCATGTGTTTCACACAGTAAATCAGTCGATAACATCAAGTGAAAAGTAAAAAAATGTCTAACCTTTTTCAAAGATTTCAGTACATAGAGCAATAAAGGATGAGTTTCTTCTTCTTCTTCTTCATCATCATCATCTTTATTATTCCTCTCCTTAGATTTCGCTTTACATAAATTGTCTAATGTAACAAGACATTCAGATATAAATCTAAAAATTTTTGAAATAGCAGTACTTCTCTTGACTTCTTTTAAAGTCAACATCAAAACTTTTTGAAGGTAATTTTCA
Organism: Uloborus plumipes; assembly: GCA_038373865.1. Lineage (NCBI taxonomy): Eukaryota > Metazoa > Arthropoda > Arachnida > Araneae > Uloboridae > Uloborus > Uloborus plumipes. The sequence continues at coordinate 29,690 of JAXGGA010004804.1, forward strand.
AATTCATCTGTGTGCTGAAATTACAAGCAATGAAATTAACTAAAAAAAGAACAATACTACAATAAAAAACATAAATAACTACTTTTAAAAGTTATTTCATGATGGAAAGCAATTTCAGTGTTTTTACATTTTTTTCAAATCTTCATTCATGGCACTGGCATGCGTTTGGAGACAAATCTAATGTCAAGATTTCTTTACAGTACAAATTAGCCTTGAAAGTCACACAATGCAACTGTAAAATGCAGGGTCCAATCAAGCCAAAGTAACGCCAAATCCTTCAACATTTTTTATGCTTTTCTTACAAGAAAATCTGTACATTTTCTAAATAGTAGAAAGGCACCTGTTTTGAAACATGCTTAGATAAATGAAAACGTGTTAGTAAATCATTAAAAAATACATACCGACTCATATAACTTAGTGAAATTTTTAGTGAGATCACTCCAATCTGCTTCAACGAGACATGATTCAAACAGCTCAATCAGTGATTCAAGTGGGCTTTCTAATTCTGCTTCAACTGTATTGAAAAAGAAAAAAAATAAATAAATAAATAAAAATAAAAAAAAAAATAAACAAAAAAAAAATATAAATAAAAGATTTGGCTATTTCAGGCAACATTGAGAAATGGAAGAATAGCTTACAAGCTGATAACACGTGTAAACATTTCCTAATTTCATCAAAAAACTAAAGCATACACATTTTTATTAAAACACTTTATGTGTAAAAATATAAAATTGAACCATTTATTCCACATGCAATATCAAACTTTCAACTAAAGACTCGGTAATGGGAGACATTTTTACACCATGGAAGTCTACAGCTTGAGCAATTTTTCGAAAAACTCAGTTCCTGTGTCACTGGTAACCACTAGGGATGCGACATCAATGACAAAACAATGATGTTTTGAAACATTGATGTTAGAAATAATAACACCGATGCTATTGATACATTGACCGAAAAACATCGATGTTTTCAGCCATTGATTTTTTGTACACATATTACATACAAATTAGGATGTTCAGCAACACCTTGTTACATCGCTACTCGTTGTATCACGAAATAGGATAAATCGCGTTTTCCTATTGTGGCCGAAAAAAACAACAACATCGACTGTAAAACACCGATGGCAATTGTAGAAAAACTTTGTCCAGAGTGATAGATATTGAAACTGATGATTAACGCGCACCACTAGTAACCACGCATCCTGTTAGCTGTGTAAACCCACAAAATGAACTTTCCTTTAATTTTACTTTTTGCACCATAAAATCCACCGACTAGATTAAACTTAAATTTATTCTAGGATTAAATCACCGAAACGTAACTTAGACTATATTAGTCATTATGTCATTGACAGTTAATCTTTAACAAGTAAAATGTTTTTATCTTGCTAACAGGCACTGTAGGGATGAAATTCGTTACGAGCAGTTCAGTTGCTTGTTGATCTTTGTACAGATCTTACCTGCACTTTCATCGTTTTTCCCTTTCGCTGCCTTTTTCTTCATTTTCGAGAAGATAACACCCTATATATCAATATATTTTACTTCTACTTCACAACACACTTTTGCTTTGTTGACAAACGTTGAAAGTTGTAAAGCCCGCTTATCAATTGTTGCCAGATTCTCTTGATAAAAACAAATATCGACCAGTTTGGTTGGGGCTCAACTGGAGCTCCTTTTCAATGTCCAAATTTTTCAGAGAACCTTTGATTATTTTCTTGAATGATATAGGCAGGGATTTAAGTGAAACAGGCAATCACAAATTACAATCGCGACTGGAAATGAATTACATTAGAACGTTTCTTGATAAAAACATCGTAACGTCAGCGTGACGTTTGCCTATGAAAAACGAGCTAGATAAAACGTCACAGCCTACTTGGGGAATAAGAGGAGATCGCTGAGTGCTTGTGAGCTCTTATTGGCTCCACCCGTAGTGACGTCATGCCAATTTAAGTTGATGATAATGTAATTCACTTCCAGTAGCGATTGCAATTCGAAGCGATCGCAGTGCTGTTTCACTTGAATCCCTGCCATAATTTGAATGCGACGTTCTGAAAACGGATTACGTGCAGTAAAAACTAAAATTATATGAAATAATATTTGTTGTTTTCAAAAAATAGTTTCAAAAATTAACGCAATATTTCCAAAAACAGCTTAAAACAGCTCGTTAAAACAAAATTTTGCACAAAATTTTAATGAGATGAGTGTTAGTTACATGGACGCCCATATGCGAAATTTTAGAGTGAGGCTCAGAGATTTTCCCTATGGTTTAGCAGGAAGTCTTCCCGAACCCCACGGATAGCAATATCAGCGTAGATTAGAGTCCTATATGAATTAGAGCTTATTAAAGTTTTGCATTTAAAATAACTAATTCATAAAGAGCTGAGCATGGAATGTTTTTATATTTTTGCTGAAAAATAGTACTAAAAGCAAGGCAGTACTTCTAATTTCTAGGGGAGGGGGAGTTCAGACCCCACTTGTCCCCCCACCTTTAGGCGTCCACATAGGCGGACTTACGGGGGTGCCAGGGGGTGCGCCTCACCCCCCAACATTTTACTGAAATTTAAAAAGAAAAATAAATTAAGCGTATTTCATCTGGAAACAGTTTGGAAATAAGTTGTAATTTTTCATAGCTACAATTCAACTTAATTCACTATAGAAAGAAAACCCAAAAATACAATGTATTATGTACTTCAAAAGTTCTCAAAGTCCAGACTTCCACGGACCCCCTAATGAAAATTACTAACTTTACGCCCCCCCCCCCCCGTGCGCCAAAAAAAGCTTCATTTGATAACTAAAATTTTGTTTTGATCGTCTAAGGAATTCTGTGAGGGGGGGGGGGAGGTGGAAACCTCGGTTTGTTGCACCCCCAGAATTCACACACCCGCCTATGGGCGTCCACATGGTTAGTCATTTTATAATCACACAAATATTCTCAATATTCGACTTTACGGATTTAACATGAATTATCCTTAGCATAAAATCTGTTAAGGCAGTCATTCTTTGTTATTACGTAAGTTCGTAAGTTGAACAGTTTTACACATACAGCGTGTCCCGTTTAATCTGCAAAACTTTCATTTTTTCCAACCGTAAGTCCGAGATGCATAACTTCGAATTGCAAAATAATCAAAAAAGGATGAGGAGTTAAGATATTAAAAGTGCAAAGTGATAAAAAAAAAAGTAAAAATTTGAATTTTGATATCTTGTATTTAATTTAGTGGCGAAGGAACAAGGTCCGGTGGACGTCCAGGGTGATGAAGCAACAGGACATTCTGTTTCAGACTTCGTGTCCAATCTGAAAGAGGGACTACACGACGTCTGAGGTCCAAAAGAAAACAAATAGCTTGTCATTGCTAGGAAAAAACAGTGACGAAACACAAAATCTATCTTTTTTTATACTGTCCTCAAGCCCTCTTCATTGAAATGAAAAAAACAATTCGAACACATTAGTACGACCAGTATTTTCACCGAGATACGAAACGCAGTGTTTTGTAACTTACACCACTTTACATTTGTTGTCAATTACATCATTTTGGGGGAAATATAGTTGCTATATAACAAGAGTTTAAAATTAAATATGTGCATAAAGAGTGTTTTTTCAAACTGTAACTTTTATAGTGTGTTTTCATCACGTATCATATCTTAACATGTGTATTTATTTTTCAATAACAATGACAAATATAATTATTTTGTTTTTTTACTTCGACAACATGTCATTTTTTTTTGAAAGGGCGATAAGTTGCAACATCTCCCATTTTCTGCACGGTGCCTAATATTTCTAAACTCGAAGATCGTTAAGAATTTTGGTCGTAAATATAAGTTTAAATTTATTTTGCCGTTATTATTATTATTTCTCTAAATGCAATATAGGGGACTTGGGGACCATATAAAAAATTAGTTTTCTTATTTTTTTTTTAATTTACCTAACCTAAACTTTGCATCTTGTTTAGACCATTTATGTAACTGGAAATATGTACTTTGGACTAACAATTGTGAAAATAGAGGTCTTGCATAGGCGTAATTTGGCCTCGAAAAGTGGGGGGGCAAACTTTTTGTAAGGGTTTCTTTTTTCAATTAAAATAATGCAAAATGTACTTTTTCAAAAAAAAAAAAAGATAATAATAATAATAAAATAATCATAATAAAAATAAATAAATAAACAAATAGTAATAATAATGATGATGATGATAATAATAAAATCAAAAAATCGAAAAACTTTTTACGAAATGTATGTGTTAAATGTTTTAAAAACAGAACAAGGCAACAGAGACGAGAAGAGTAAATCTTACTCTCTGTTACTGAGAGTATATCTTAAAGAAAACCTACAGAGGGATTAGTTGCTAAAATTTCACATGTGAAATAGGCATTGTTCATTCATTCGGTCAACTTCTGGAAGTACATTTACTAATCTTAATGAATTCAGGAAACATAAATTAGTAAAAGCGATATTGATTTAACCATTGTTGGGAGCAAAAGGTCTTATTAGCAATGGTAACATTTGGAAGAAAAATTTTCTTTCACAAGGATTCGAAACCAACATCTTTAAAGTGTTAAAGCTAATCAATTAAGATTCAAAAAAATGGAAAAGCTGGGTGATAAACATAGAATGTGAAATGACTCGTCGAATCGAAACTGTATTGCAACCAATAAAATTTTTTGCACTGAAAAACTCAATATGTTTGGCAACAACCATTCCGTATTCCTAAACTAAAAATTTATTCTTTCCATTTTTTTTTCAACAGGTAGGTCTTGAAATCTTATCAATTTCTAAAATCAATCTCAGTTCTTACTGGTTTTTTAATCCATGCTATACAAAAAATCTCTGCTCTAAGAATCAAATTTACATACACTGAGTCATAACGTGCGCAACAAGTCAGGAATATCAAAAGCTATAAAATAAAATGTGTAATCAAAAGTTACATGTATTACCGAACAGCAAAAAGGAAATAAAAATTAGTTTAAATTTACAAATTAAATATATAAACTGTGAAAACAAGTATAAATCTGATTTTAAAAAAAACATTCAACCAAGCACTAATGAAGGGTAAGGCGCCTTCCTTTCATCTCTGCCTTTGAAGAAAATGCATTGATGACAGCATCCTTATCTGTTATAATGTCCCTTTCAATGTTCAATAACGCAAGGTCTAATAATCTTTCTTGCCCTGTTGTGCAGCGCAGATACGTTTTGAGTCTTTTTAATGAAGAAAAGCTTCTTTCACTTGATACGGTGTTCATTGGTATGCATAAGAAAGTTTTATACAATGTATGAAGACTTATAAATCCATTTCTTATATCGTGTTGCTTAATGTATTTGATTTTGTTTTCCAAGTTATCCGTCTCTGTTGAGCTTTTAAATATGCGATTAAAAATTTGAACTTCAGCTTTGATTTCTTCTAAATTTAAACCGTACAAATTGGAAATCAGTTCCAAACTTTGGATTCTAGGTTCATTTTCTGTCAAGACATCTGAAAATGCCACAATTGCTCAATTTCATTAATAATTACATCTAAAACTTTAAAATAATTTTCGATTCTATAGTGGTCTTTCGGAGTAGTTGTAGATTGTTTATCTCCGCCTCCTAATTTCTGGGGCACACGCTTGTGTCTTTGAATGTGAGGAGGTTTAAATCCTATAGCTGTAGAAAGATCGGAAGTATTTTTCCACAAATTTTCAAACTCTTGATCTGTTCTAAGATTTTTTAAGATACTCTTTGTTTCCTTGACCATTTTTAATACGTTGTTATAATTTATTTTTGGTGCCTGTAAATATTTAGACAAAATGTTAAGAGATAAAAGTAGAAAGACTAACCTATTTGTTAGAGATCTATTATCTTCTACTTCGTAACTTTTTATCTTTTTGCCAAACTTGGAAGAAACTGGAGATGGATCTTCTGACACTGCAACTCTAAACTCTAGTATTGACTAGTGGCTTGACGTGCCCTATACCCTTGTAGAACCGAATCAACAAGTGGACTCTTTTTCCAATCAAAATTCAAAATTAGTTTCATCAGCGTATCCTAACTAACAGGGGCTCAAGGTGTAGGCGTGCATCTTTTTAAGGACAATTTTTTCGATTGGTGGGATATAGGGGTGCGACATCGAAGGCAAAACATCGATGTTTCAAGACATCGATGTTTCAAAATTAAGACATCGATGGTATTGATATATCGACTAAAAACCATCGATGTTTTCAAACATCGATGTTTCAAAACATCGATCTTTTTTATAAAAAATACTTACATATTTAAATGTACAGTAATACAGTAACTCCCAATACATTGCGCCTCTTTATATCACTCAATTAGATTTATCTTTTGTCTCCTGAAAAACATCAACCGTATGATATCGATGTCAATTTTAGAACATTTTTTTTAGTGAGATAGATACTGCAACTGTTTATTGACTGTATAACTTTTATTTATCGCATATTTTTATGAATTTTTTTTGTTCAAATATAAAATACCGTAAACGAAAAAAATTTCTAAAGCAAAACAAAAACAACGATGTTCATCGTTGACCGTAAATCATCGGTAGTAATTAAAAAAAAAAACTATTTCAATACGATAGATATTGCAACAACTGTTAAAGATGAATCTTTTTTATTGTATATTTTTATTGCTTTTTGCTGAAGTGTAAAGCAGACATCGAAAGAAAAAAAACATTGAACGCGCAACAGTGATCATTAAAAGACATCGACCTTAAAACATCGATGGTAACTGAAAAACGTCTTCTAACGAGATTGATAGTGCAACGGCGGATTAACGATATAACTTTTGGTCGCATATCTTGATGATTTTTTTTTTTTTTTTGCTGAAATATAAAACATTCACATAAAGAATAATAATGAACAAGATAAAATTTAAAAAAAAAATGCCGAAAGCAAATTAGAAATGTCTTAGAAACATCGAGAGCAAAACATCGATAATAATCATAGAAAATGTTTTCTAATGAGATAATACTGAAACTTCTGATTAAGGATGAAAACTTCTCAATACGTCTGCATATCGCATATTTTTATCAAGCGTTTTTTGCTGGATTATAAAACATCGACATCGAGAAAAACATCGAACCCAAAACATCGATGTTGGGAAAACATCGACCCTCAAACATCGATGGTAAAAACATCGATGTTTCCAAAATATCGACATCGATGTCGCAGCCCTAGTGGGATATATGTTGCTGTGACACATGCTCAGATAGACTAGACATTCTTTTTGCTAATTAACTGGAGACAGATAGTCTATACACGCCTCCTAGTTTTGCGGTATACCACACACATGCATAGTAAAACAATAAAAATTAACTTAATTAATAATCCGACAACTGACAAAGGCAATCCGACAACACACGTACATATTGTGAAGCGATAAATAAAGTACTAAAGGTTACCGGATTACCTATAGAAATAACCCGACAATGGTAATCCGACAAAGTCAAGTAGCTGTACCTTTCCATTCATGAGAAATTTTGTTGTCTGCGGCGTCCAGTTATTCATAACTTGAATGAAAAAATCGTGGGAAAGAGTTAGATATTCCCATACGCCTTCCAATGGTGGTCTGATCTAGATCTTAGTCTGATCCATATAATAGTGGAAGAAACTAATAATAGCCAATAGCTTCCATAAATAATGACAGATGTTAAAGAACACTATCTTAACTCTTTATACCAAGATAAGCTTCAAGTCCTTCTCACAACTTTAAAGAGACTGACTTCCATGAAACCATCAAGGATCCAAGGCACCGTCAAAGCTGAAAGATTACCTTGAGCGTCAACTCGGGAGCCGGCTCTCAATGGAATCATGCCCACCGTAGGTCAGCTTAAACTGTAGAATCAATGGAATCAGAACTGTGTTCCGGGCTTCGGCTACATCTAAATAACTACAGCGGATTGTCAGTGTTGCAATTAAAAAAAAAAAAAAAAAAAGGGAAGTAAAAACAGAGAGAGGGCTAATCTGAATCAGAGTCGAGGGGGGACTGTACTGTAACATCTACTTATATTAAAAACTGAGTATCTTTCTAACTATCTTTCTAACTATCTTTCTTTCTAACTATCTTTCTATGTCACGCTTCTTTCTCCTGAACGCCAATGAACTGAAAGTCGAACCAGGTACCGATAGATAGGTAATTTTTCAAGCTTCATTAGTTTCAATCTATATAATTATACGATTTTAATTAGCGAAGATATCAATTAATAAGTAGTCAAGTTTAAAGCGATTAAGCCTAATAAATGATTAAATATGAAATCCATTCTTGCATTGCAAAACGTGGTTGCCATGCCATGAAACAATAATAAAAATGAAAATGAGAATTTTGAATGAAGGCTTAACTAAATCAAACACGAAACTCATAAGCGGGCGACTTACATAGTATTTTTATCGCTAGCTACACTGTTAAAAAAATTTCCTGAAAATAATGAAAAAAGTTACGGCAGCTGAGTTGCCGGAGTGTTTCCGTTTCGTTAATTTTATTTCCGTTATTTTGAGAAATGTCCTGAAAATATTTCGTTAATTATATTTCCGTGATTTTGAGAAATGTCCATTCGTCATTTTTCCGTTCGTCACTTTTTCGTTTCTCAATTCTCCGTTCTTAATTTTTTCGGTTCTTTTTATCCCCGCTTATACTTATATACAGGGCGTCCACTCCTATCGTGGACCAATAGCTAATTTCTTAACCGTTAGAGATAAGCATATAGTTCATTTAGGAAAAAATCTCTAAATTACGAAAGGAATTTTGGGTCTATTCAATGTTTTTCAAAAAATCAAATTTTGAAAGAGCTACGAAATTTAGATTTTTATACAGCCCCCCAGTCCTATCAATCATAATTAGTAAAACATTCTTGACACTGTAACGTTTAAAACTAAAAAAAAAATCACTGTTCTACCACAAAAATTGACCGAGTTATGACGTTTTGAAAAATCAAAATTTTGCATTATTTCATGACGTCATCGGTGAAGCGATCTCTCATGAAATAATGCAAAATCTTGATTTTTCAAAACGTCATAACTCGGTCAATTTTTGTGGTAGAACTGTAATTTTTTTTAAAGTTTTAAACGTTGCAGTGTCAAGAATGTTTTACTAAATGTCATTGAGAGGACTGGGGGGGGGGGGGGGGGGGGGGCTGTATAAAAATCTAAATTTCGTAACTCTTTCAAAATTTGATTTTTTGAAAAACATTGAATAGACCCAAAATTCCTTTCGTAATTTAGAGATTTTTTCCTAAATGAACTATATGCTTATCTCTAACGGTTAAGAAATTAGATATTGGTCCACGATAGGAGTGGACGCCCTGTATATATGCAAGACGGAAAATTATTTAAATTTTGCAAATTAACAAGCGCTTTTATAGCAGCTTAATATTAATAGCAAATTATGTATGGAATAAATTAGTCCTTTAAGTGTAGCAAAATGTGTAGAACAACAAATACACAAATTGAAATTTTAAAAAACTTTAGAGAAATATTTGAAAATTTGCGAATCAATATAAACATACAAAAAGAACAAACATGGGTAATCACGGGTAATGTGCTGCCTTATCTTTTTCGTTTGTTCTTTTTATATGTTTATATTGTTTCGCAAATTTTTAAATGTTTCTCTAAAATTTCTTAAAATTTCAATTTGTTCATTTGTTGTTTTTTCCAATCTACACATTTTGCGCCACTTAAAGGACTAATTTATTGAACTTCCATACATAATTTGCTATTAATATTAAGCTTCTATAAAAGCGCTTGGTTAAATATGGTGGATGATGATAATGATGGAAAATTATTTAATTTAAATAATTTTCCATCTCGCACACACATATATATATAAAGTATTTTATATATATATATATAAAAAAGTTGAACACTGAAATAACATAAAAGTGACAAGCATGTTTGTCGACAGAAAGACGGGTATGGAATTTGAGTAAAATATGGGAAAATGAGAAATAGAAAAATAGAGCAACGAAAAAATTAGCTTAAACTAGCTCACCGGAAAATAAAAAAATATAAGACAAAACGATGCGCAAAAATGTAAACTTTAAAACTCTTACGAATTTTGTTTTTTAGAAAAGTTTAAATGTCCGCTCATACTTCAAACCCTTAAACATCTTGCCTTTTAAAAAAAATACTAAAAAGCAATACAAGGATTGGCTTTTTTTTTCATAAAAAATTTTAGTTCATCAGTTTCGAATAAAATACTCAAATATTTTGAAGATGGAATGATCAATGCATAGTATTTCTAAGCGCTTAACTTCAAAAAATTAAAGTATTAACAAGGTGCATGAAATATTTTCTCTAATGTTTGAAAAGTTAAGTTCTTCCGAAAGTTATTTTCTTTTCTGAATTTGAAACATTCGTGGTTCCTTTAAAAAAAAGTCCTGTATTTCAACCGATTTCCTCCATTTTCATATATTTACGTTATGGTGTTCATAGTGATCAACACTTTCAGAAATGCACTCTCAAAATTGACGATATATTCTTTGTTTTTGATGAAATCACTTTCAAGAATATACCCCGAGCGAACATTTCGTCAAATTAAAGAAACTGCTTTCATCATTTTTTGGGAATGAATTTCGTCAAATGTAGCGAATTATTTCTTTATCCTAGTTTCGTTAAATTGAGAATCATTTTCGTAGTTTTGACAACATTAATTTCGTCACATTAACTTTGTTGTAGTTGAGCATGTTCGTTTATTCAAATTTTAAGTATTTGGTTTTTTATTTTCGTTAATATTGTATCATATTCGATTAAATCATAACTCTATGATTTTATAACCATAATTTCTTTTTATATGTGGTCTCCCACAACATAAAATATTAGAAATTGTAGAGGAAAAGAGGCACATGATAAAATTTGATTTTATCAATGTAGAAATTCAGATGTTTAATTTCTTTAAAAAAACAGCAGTTGTCATTAACTACCTTTTTCTTATTTTGCTCTGTTAACAATGCAGGAATAAAATTTTTAGAATCAATGCAGTAAATCACAAGAAAACAGTACAGGTACGACTCATGAATGCAGTGAATTAGTAGATCAATAGGTTGATTCAGAGGAAAACATTTTCTGAAAATAATTCTTTTATTTTTTTAATGCACGATAGCTCTGATTTGATTGTCCGAACTTTTAATGACGCTTAAATAAAGACTTATACATTGTTTTTTTTTATTCATTTTTTAATAGGCATTGAGCTAATGGTTAAAACAAATGTGTAAATGAAGTAAAGTCTTAAAGTAAAAAAGTTAAGTTTTGAGACTAAGCTTTTAAATCTTGATATAAAATTACAAAAATCATTTCACTAAATTAACTTAAGTCTGGACTCAGATTAAAATAAAAATAGCAGTATAACAAAAATAACTAGTTAATTATCATTAAAAAATATGCATTACAATATACATAGGATTTGAACCAAGCGAATGCATTTAAATAAGTGCCAATTCTATTAATGTAAATAATAAAAACAAACAATGTAAAATAAAAATATTTATTTACAAAATAATGATACAAACATTCTTTCACTAGAAAACTCAGTCATGTTTTTTGTTTAAAGGTTTTAAAGTTTTGGATGAACAACCCTTTTCCTAAACATTGTCTGCACTTGGATTCCTTAGCTTGGGAGTTTCCCCAAATAATGCCCTACAAAGACAATACAATGAGAAAACATAAGTTTTGATTTAACACAGCAGCTCATACTAAACAGTGTAAATCAGAATGAAGCATTTAAATAAACAATTTTTCTCTGTCCCTTCTTATTATATCTTGACAAGGAATTTTTTCCCAGTTTCTCGGAAATTAAAAGATCTTCGTAATAAAATAATTAAGAGATATTACTCAAAATTAAGCTCTTAAAGGGACCACTTTAATTCACTTAAGTATTTTATAGTTCTTTAAAGAACATATGGGAAAACAATGCAGCTGTAATACAAACTTAAGAGGAAATTTCAAGGAAAAAACAATTTGGCATCAAGTGCCAATACAATAGGTATGTAAAATTTACCTGACACAAACATTTCTTTAACTTCACTACATTTCAATTTTAAATATGAATATATACAATAGAGTATCACAAATTTTTTTTTTTTTGGAAATTCAAAATTTCAAGTTAATAAAAAGTTGTCACTATATTCACAAAGTTACCGAAAACATTTATTTTGAAATTGAAAACTATTTAGGTATGCCGGGATCACCTTGAGGTTTCAAGTCCCTATTTCAAAACGCAGTACTTCAATGTTTGTACTTATTGGTACAATAATAAAAATTATTCTGTAGGATAGGTAAGTATTCTAAAAATATGACAGACTAGCAAAAATATGATGTTTTTTTATAACTATTTATGGAAATCTAAAAGTTAAATTTTAGCTACAATACATTTTTTATTGATAGATTACTTTTTAAGTAGTCCATTTTTGCACTTAAATAATTATTTTTGCTTTAGATATAACTTATACATTCTTTTAAAAAATCATCGTTTTTACTAAAAAACTTGAAACTTCAAGGTAATCCCACATACCTAAATATTTTTAAAATTTTCAAATTTTTTTGGTAACTATGTGAATATAGTGGCAACTTTATCAACTTGAAATTTTGAATTTCCCAAAAAAAATTTTTGTAATACACCCTTATATACAATAATGATAGCAGGAAACAGAGTTTGACCAAAGTGCCAAAGCTTCAGCTACTATGTACATGTTATGCTTGAGCATCCAACACGCAATCACCAATGTAAATTATCCAGATATTTATTTTCCAGTGAACCCAATTTACACATAATACCAAGCTTTGAGTATAATATATTGAAATATATATATGGGTGAATATCAGGAAAAGTGCTAATTTAAGTCACAAATGAATTTCTCAAGTACTTCCAAATAAAAACCAAAAATTTTTCTTTTCCCATACAGTAAACTGCGTCGCACATACAATCCATGACAAAATTTTCAGGTTTTACTTTAATTTGTGACAATAGAGCTCTTTTTATTGCCTCAATGTCATGTCGGCAGCGCGTCACACATTCGAATCGCAAAGTTCAAAAAAATCCTGTGGATTATAAAACATCGCAGCAGAAACAAATACAAAAGGAAATAACGTGTTTTATGTTCATCTATGACGATTAACTCTTGTGTTTTAGATAAAAGGAATTTAGATCGATAAAAAAAGTAATTTCTGCTTATCGCAAGTTTTCATAACATGACGAGTGAGCCAACTTCCGGATTGATAAAATCTAGACAAAACATTTTTTGTCGCCAAAAAATTACGCTGGGTGAAGCTCTAATATGTGATGTTTCAGTTCCGATAGAAAATTTTCACTTCAGCTGCATTGAATTACAGGTAAGATTTTTTCAATCTTGCCTTTTCTGTTTCTACCAAATGAAGTGTCATGTCGGCAGCGGAATTTAAGACACAAAATAAAGTAATTTTTCAATTTATTTTTGCATAATGGAAAAGAAACCTATTGTCATGGACATAATAAGGTGTTTTTATTTTCGAATCTGTAATTAGGGATGTTCAGCTATCATATTGCGGGAAATTTGTCATGTCGGCAGCGGTCATGTCGGCAGCGCCAAAGTAGAAGGTATTTGTTACGAAACTTAAGCGTGCGTTACCGTTACCGATGTTTTTTCTTCGAGTTATGAGTTTGTTGAGTTTTAAAGTACAAAGGTAGATTCAAGTGAATCGTGTTTCCTGCCAAATTTTCCCATTTTAGCAGTTTATTCATTGTTTTTTAAATGCTTCAAAAACATTAATTTTTCTGCAAAATTTGAGTTTTCAAACAAAATTATTGCCTTTTTTCACTCTTTTCTTTTACATCCATATTCCGACCTCCGTTCCTAACTACTGCACCCAAAAATATAATTTTGTTTTAAAATGGAAAACTTACGAACAGTTTAGTGAAAATCTCCCTCCCCCGCCAAACTCTGACTGTCTTATCTAATTTCGTTTTTTAAGATTGTGTTTAGAATTTTATTTTATTTTCATTTTTAACTATTAACCTCTTTATCTGTTTGAAAGAAACTTTGTCGCACTTATTTAGACTTTAATTAACTTTTAATTAGTCTCTAATTTTATTTATAAAACTAATAGCGTTCAGGCTCTGAAAATATTATTATATTCTGAGTAATAATTATTTTATTTTTGAACATAAAAGGTAGTGAAAGTGTTTACTTTTGAACACCAAGTGTAAAATCTATAATATTTGTCAGTTTGGTAGCATTCTCATCATGCCGGTAACGCTCAAAGACAACCCCGCGAAAAGGGGGGTAAATGTTCACTTTGACCATGCCCCGAATTTTTAAAAAATATTGTTACTAATGTGTATTTGAACTACCCAATTTATTTAATTTTCTGAGTATCTTTAAAAATTGAAATTTTCCATGGTCAAATTGGCACTTTTCCTGATATTCACCCATATATATTAAACAAAGAAAATTTAAAACAATTAAACCTGTCTTACAAACTTTTATAGACATAAAATATATAATAAGAAAAAACAAATAACATGCAACATCATATATTTTGTCATACAAATAAAATACTTGTTTCAAATAACAACCTTTTTCTTTTAATAATGTATGTTCCATAGAGCTACAATCTTACTAGAATATGCAGTACTGTTACAGTTTGACTGTATACATGAATGCGGTTTAAGTGCAAACTTAGTTAAACATAATCTAACTTCATTATGACGTGGCGACAAAGATCACAAACAGCTCCCCTCCCCTCTTTTTCTACCACGACTCTCTCCACATGATGACTAAGTTTTAGCCTAGCGGATAAAGAAGCATACTCTAGTAGCATAAGATCTCTAGTATTTTCCCAGATTTAAAAAGAATAAAATTTTAATTAATAGACAAAGAATGTTCAGTAAATTTTCAAACTGAAAGAGATGCGACTGATAAAGAGTACTGATAATAGAGCTCAAAATGAAATTCAGCAAACAGTTATAATGGTAAATGAAAAATGATCAAATAAGCTTTGTGCTAAAATATAATTGAAGTTAAAAATCAATGTAAATAAAGCAAATTAGGTAAAAAGTACAGCATATAGATATTTTAAGGCTACAATGGAGCAACACAACATGAAAGCTGTGAGAGAACTATCAGTTCCCCCACAGCTTTTTTGTGCTAACTAACCTAATTTGTGCTTTATTTACATTGATTTTTAACTTTCGATTTTTATGATGGTAGTTGTGATATTATTTCAAAAATTCTTAAAATTGACATCTGATATTTTTCTAACTATCACATTGTAAAGGTTCTTAGATCCATTAAAAAATAACTTACATCTTTTAACAATTCTAATAAAAGTATCATAGACTATGCAATATACAGGGTGTCCACTCCAATCGTGGACCAATAGCTAATTTCTAAACCGTTAGAGATAAGCATATAGTTTATTTAGGAAAAAATCTCCAAATTACGAAAGGAATTTTGGGTCTATTCAATGTTTTTCAAAAAATCAAATTTTGAAAGAGTTACGAAATTTAAATTTTTATACAGCCCCCCAGTCCTATCAGTCATATTTAGTAAAACATTCTTGACACTGTAACGTTTAAAACTAAAAAAAAATCACTCTTCTACCACAAAAATTGACCGAGTTATGACGTTTTGAAAAATCAAGATTTTGCATTGCTTCATGACGTCATCGAGAGATCGCTTAAGGGACCGTATGCGAAATCCTTCAAAATCTTGAATTTTCAAAACGTCATAACTCGGTCAATTTTTGTGGTAGAAGAGTGATTTTTTTTTAGTTTTAAACGTTACAGTGTCAAGAATGTTTTACTAAATATGATTGATAGGACTGGGGGGCTGAATAAAAATTTAAATTTCGTAACTCTTTCAAAATTTGATTTTTTGAAAAACATTGAATAGACCCAAAATTCCTTTCGTAATTTGGAGATTTTTTCCTAAATAAACTATATGCTTATCTCTAACGGTTTAGAAATTAGCTATTGGTCCACGATTGGAGTGGACACCCTGTATATATGTATGTACTATTGGCCCCGATTAAACTAATATTGTTAATTGAAATAAATAATATTCAATTAAGCAGAGTATTTGACAATGCGGGGAAACTTTCTTTACCTCGCCTAAACTAAATCTGTGTGTACATTTTTTAAAAACAAAATACCCAAGTTTGAGTATGTAATTAGCCTGGGGCATATACCTGGATAATTGCCCCTAAATCATTTATCTACCCACTCCGGGAAATTATTTGATCCACATCACAACAAAAATCAAATGAATGAAGATGATTGAATGCAGTGAGGTAACTTTGCATTTAATAGATAAGAATAAAAACATTTTACAGTAAGTCAATTATTAGTCAAGTCAACACATGACAATGACCAATAGCATACATAGACTAAGGTGCGCTCCCCCGCAAGATTTGTAAGTGTACCCCCACCCCCTATTACGATATAAAAAATATTTTCCCCCTGTAACTTATAGAGCTAATTTTCTGGATTGTGCGCTTTCAAACCTTTTGCCGCCCCCCTTCAGCAACCACAAGGGCGCTATGTATGGAACTGACAATGACTAACATGAAAGATGTTTCATTTGCACATGACTTCGGCTATCAAACACACACACAGACACAAGTATTTTGACTTAGATCGTGTATGGGTGTACAAGTAATGGCCACTGACCACACATTTTAGTTCATGATATTAACTTAAAAATTAGCTTTAAGCTATTTTTAGAGAACTTTCTGTATAGCTATAAAATTATTAACTAAAATATTAGTAAAAATTAAGCCGTCCATAACAGGACTATATTGAGCATAAAACTTGATAAAAACTCTATATGTTAAATGAATGCACAGTAGGAATTAGCAATGCATTAATCATTTCAATTATAAGCTGAAAAGCAGGGTTCGTAAATATCGTGACATTTGCGAAAATATCCGATATTTTGATATATACCCGATATTTTCAATTCGCGCAAGCTTAATTCTTTAATCAGTAACTACATCCTCAAATCAATGTTATTTATTTCCTTAAATAAGTATTATGACAGTACAGACTAAAAATTAATGTTTCTTTCAATATTTCTCTACATAAATATACATTAAAATTTACAACAATGAAATGTTATGCAGCTATTTTTGCTGAAATGTAATAGTTTAATGTTTTAAAAATTACATAACCTAATGATGATGTTGGCTACTATGCTGGATATTGACTATTATGTTCATATAAAAATAATAACAGTATCATATACATAAATATCAATCAACCAAAAGATGAAAACTTATTGATAACCATACATTATACACTATTAGTGTAATTGATTTTTTCAATATGTAATATTTATATGTATTTTTTTTTAATACCCATAACTTTTTTATTAATTAATACTTCAAACTATAATATTGACTTTATTTGAAAAACATTAGAACTAAACAACTTATTTATTGTTTTATCACATTGCAAAGACATAAAACAAAACTTTAACTGAACAAAATAAAAAACAAATATAAAATTTAAATCTTTTGTTTTGTTTTACATAGTAATTTTGTTACTAAAACAAAACTATATGTTGCATTTTTAGGTTGTATTATTATTTTTTAGCACTAACACACATTGTACAAACATTAGACACATTTCCATATTCTGATTAACTTTTCATTTTTAACTACGCATTTTTCATCTCTATTCAAGTTGTTTTTTAACTTCTAATTTTATTATCAGAAAATAAAAAAGGAATATCATATTATTTATTACATCATACTAAAGATGACATCATTAATATGATGAAGACAATTTTTCTATTGAAAATATCGCATTTCAAAAAATAAATATCGAAAATATCAAAATATCTTGATATTTTCAGAATAAATATCGGATAATATATCTACTGATATGTATCGGGGAACCCTGCTGAAAAGTAATCAAAAATTGAACTTACTTTTCTACTCTTGGATGGGAATCCTTCGCCCCACTCAAGAATTGCTCCACTCTTGATCTGCCTCAACCTAAAGACGGGAAGGGGGAATGAGAATATTTTTTTTAAAAATAATATCTTTGTATGATTGCGTTTTTTAAAATTAACATGTGATTATTATTTATATATTTTTTTTGATATTTAAGTTTGTATACTATTTTTTAAAATTTAAGCAGTACTTTTCTTCGTCATTAGAGACTTACCGAGAAAAAAAGTAATTCAAATTTTATACTTACTAATACTGTTGTCCCTGCTTAATTGGGTAACGGATAAATGAATACCCCGCCTAAATGAATAAAACATCCTGGAACCGTATCATAGGCGCAATGATAAAGATTCCCGCTTAAACAAATACCCCGGTTAATCAAATAGTATTTCTTGGAACCAACAATATTCGTTTAAGCAGGGCCGACAGCACCGTCGGCTCCAAGAAATAGTATTCGATAAAGCGGGGGATCTTTAACATTACGTTTCTGGTATGGGGAAGATTCGGTTCCGAGATATTATACTCGTATAAGCAGAGTATTTGTTTATCCGTTACCCCATTAAGCGGTGACGACAGTAGTACCATATTCAGAGCTATTTTAAAGTACGAACAAAGCTATTTGAATGCAAACATTCATATACTGTCGGCCTCGCTTAAACGAATGCTGTCGGTTCCAGGAATTATTATTTGATTACGCAGGGATCTTCAACATTACGTCTATGCCATGGGTTCCAGGATGTTTTATTTGTATATGCGGGGTATTCGTCTATCAGTTACCCGATTAAGCGGGGACGACAGTATTAAATTTGAAGTTTATTGCTTTTCAATTCTTCTTAAATCTTATGACACCCTACAGTAATCTCTTTTTCAGTTACTTAATCATTCACACATGAAACAAACATTAGAAAAAAAAACTTCATAATAATATATGTTCAGAAATGTGTTAAGTCAATAAAATGCTAGTTTATTTTTAATTAAAAAAGCAGCTGAAAGAAAAGTTACCACCATTTCAAATTCTTAAGAAGGTGACTAAAATAAAACACAAGTTAAACACTAGATTATTGTATATTGTAGTAATTGTACGCCAACTCAATACTAAAGACTTAAAAAATAAATAAAGCTTGATTCAATTGTGTAAATGTAAATTACGGCAATTTGGTTTGCATTGGTATGAGGTAAATTAAGTCCTCCTGGCTAAGAACATAATTTTCTTATTTTAAATTAATAATTATACCTTATGTGGATAAACATAGGAGTTAATTGGATATTCATTTACATTTCACAGAGATATACAATACATACTTCGGTACCATTTTCTTTTAAATAGGCAAATAATTAAGACAGAGATTACAGTTAAACATGTTTGTATTCGAAAAAATATGGTATCCGGCACAATCAAAAACTGTCTAGTCTAAAATCTGCCTACTTAATACTTTGTCTAATTTTACGAGAAAAACACATTAGATTCCCAACCTATCACTTAAAATCGCGTATTACGTTTTAACAGATTGCAGTTGCAAAAATAGTTCATTACAGGAATGGAGAGATAAAACCATGCTACACACATAATAAAATACAAAAAAAGAGCACTTACTTAATAATAATGCTTCTTGCTTCATATTTTGGTTGCTTCACTCACAACTTTCGGCCGATAATAGCTTTACTTCAGCTATCGCCATCTTCTATTCTATTCTATTCTATTCTATTCTAGAAGTCAATAAACTTCGACACACATGAGGACTGCGTACTATGCGCCTTGCCTCCACAGATAGTACAATACAGATTTTATTAAAGGAAAGAACTTACAGCACAGAGAAGGAAGTTACACCCAGGGCAAAGGCGGGAATATCGCCATCTTGTCTTTCCCGCGTATAGTCCGTAACCTACGAGTTTCAGTGCTGCTGAGTTGTGTTAATCCTCGTAGGCTATGGAAATGAGGAAAATGCGGAATATTTCACGGAAAATTTCCGTTTTTTTAAGGAAAAGAAACGTTTTGAAACGAAAACGGAAATTTCCTGTTAAAATCAGTAAAAATCTTCCTGAAAATTCAGGTTTTTTTTAACAGTGTACTTGTAATATTTTGAAACATTCATTTGTTGAAGAGCCATCTACTTATATTAAAAACTGAGTATCAATGTCTGCTTTTTCTCCTTTGAGCGAGCTGAACCAAGGGCGGATCCAGCTTCTGGTTAAGGAGGGGGTCATTTTCGGAAAGGGGGGGTCAAAGTGCAATTTTTGTGCAAAAATGGGGTGGTTTGGCAGTTTTTTCGTAAAATAAGTCCCAAAAATGCAATTTTTTGCTATATTTGGTCGGTTAAGGGGGGGGGGGGGGTCATGATCCCCATGACCCCACTCTGGATCCGCGCCTGAGTTGAACTTACTGAAACTTTCCTCACCATCTTGAAGGCGCGAAGCATCTCAATAATTCGAATGATTTTTTTTATACAGGAAAAAAGTAAAGGCGTGAAGCGCCTGTTAGCGAGCCGCCTTGGCGGGGAGTAGTTTCTTGACATTTTCCTCACTACTTTCAGGGCACGAAGTGCCCGTGCAACGCCGGGCCACGTTCGTGGTACGTCTTGAAATCGAATGAACATTAAATTATATCAAATAAAACTTCAGAATGAGGTAAAAGTTAGAGAGGGGGGACGTTATGCATCAACATGCCGCAGGAAGCTAATCTAGCTGCCCTGGCAGCTAGTAAAAATAAAATGCCGTTCTATATGACGTAGTTAATTCAATTTTGTTTTTGAAATAGCAAAAGTTACTTTAAAGACAGCAGGATACGAACATTTTGTTATATTCGCCTAAGTATACATACATTTATATGTATTATATGCGCAGGGGTTTTAGACGTCCAAAACTATTTTGGACAGGACAAGTGATTTTTCATCGTCCAAAACGTCTAAAATTCTCCGAAAGCGTCTTAAACTGTTCATAACTATGCTGAAGCTAAAGGAACCTAATATAATCAATATGTATTTACTGCAATATTAGTAACGCATAAATATGAATATTACTTCGTTCCAATTAATAAATATCTACTTATATTAAAAACTGAGTATCTTTCTAACTATCTTTCTTTCTAACTATCTTTCTTTCTAACTATCTTTCTTTCTAACTATCTTTCTATGTCACGCTTCTTTCTCCTGAACGCCAATGAACTGAAAGTCGAACCAGGTACCGATAGATAGGTAATTTTTCAGGCTTCATTAGTTTCAATCTATATAATTATACGATTTTAATTAGCGAAGATATCAATTAATAAGTAGTCAAGTTTAAAGCGATTAAGCCTAATAAATGATTAAATACGAAATCCATTCTTGCAAACCGTCGTTGCTATGAAACAGTGATAACAATGACAATGAGAATTTTGAATGAAGGCTTAACTAAATCAAACACGAAACTCATAAGCGGGCCACTTACGTAGAATTTTTATCGCTAGCTACTGGTAATATTTTGAAACATTCATTCGTTGAAAAGTCATCTACTTATATTAAAAACTGAGTATCTAACTATCTTTCTATCTTTCTATGTCACGCTTATTTCTCCTGAACGCCAATGAACTGAAAGTCGAACCAGGTACCGATAGATAGGTAATTTTTCAGGCTTCATTAGTTTCAATCTATATGATTATACGATTTTAATTAGCGAAGATATCAATTAATAAGTATTCAAATTTAAAGCGATTAAGCCTAATAAATGATTAAACTTCCAAGACATTTTTTCTTACCGTTGCCATTTTGAATTAAAACGTTAATTAAATTATTGAACTATTTAAAATTCCAAGATATTTATTTCTTTCCGTTGCGATTTTGAATTAAAACGTTAATTAAATTGAACTTTTTAAAATGAAAAAGTGTTATTTTTTTCCATTGTCATTTTAAATACACGTTATAACAAAGTTCTAACAATTGTTTTTATTCTAATTATTAATGACATATTTTTTCTCAGGGTACCACTTTGAAAATGTGTTTTTAAATAAAATTGCAATTGCTGTTTTTAGAAGGGACTTTTTCTGGCTGCGATCCATAAGTAGTCAAATTTAAAGCAAATGTTTAATTAATAAGTAGTCAAATTTAAAGCGATTAAGCCTAATTAATGATTAAACTTCCAAGACATTTTTTCTTACCGTTGCCATTTTGAATTAAAACGTTAATTAAATTATTGATCTATTTAAAATTCCAAGATATTTATTTCTTTCCGTTGCGATTTTGAATTAAAACGTTAATTAAGTTGAACTTTTTAAAATGAAAGAGTGTTATTTTTTTCATTGTCATTTTGAATACGTGTTATAACAAAGTTCTAACAATTGTTTTTATTCTAATTATTAATGACATATTTTTTCTCATGTACCATTTTGAAAATGTGTTTTTAAATAAAATTGCAATTGCTGTTTTTAGAAGGGACTTTTTCTGGCTTCGATCCAAATATTAAAAGAACTTTTTCGTTTAGAATTTTGCAATTAATTTTACCGGAAGAAAGCGGTTTGGAAATAATTGTTTATGGAAAGGAATTTTATTTGTAATTTAGGGAGAGTGCTAAATATGCGCTACTTGACATCGTCTTTATTTTTGAGGAAGCATGTGCAAATAATTCGATTGATTCTTTGATGCAGGAAAGCTTTTTAGCGAGCCGCTTTAGCGGGGAGTAGTTTATTAAACTTTTCCTTGGTACTTTAAAGGCGAGCCGCCTTGGCGGCGAGTAGTGAATTGAAACTTTCCTCGCTACTGTAAAGGCGAGCCGCCTTGACGGCGAGTAAACTGTTTGAACTTTCCTCATTTCTTTAAAGGCGAGTCGCCTTGGTGGCGAGTAGTTTTCTCAAACTGCCTTCACTACATTACAGCCCGTGCAACGCCGGGCTACGCAGCTAGTTTATTTTAAAAAATGTCATGTAAATGTTTCTTTACAAAATAATAAAAAGAAATTGAAAAAGAAAAACATCAGTTAAATTTGCCAAACAACTTTCAAGTACCAGCTACAAGTATTGTTTTATTATGCAATTTTATCATCTTTTTTCGTTCAAATTGCTTTTTTCAAAGATACCTTAAGCAACGTAAATTAAACAGATTTTGTCCTTTCAGGGCCCCTTGTTTGACCATGTGTGTCTAGGGAGGTCTTATGGATAAAATCAGACCCTATTTATTGCTTAAAAGCAGTTTCCAAGGAAAAAGGGGTGAGGGCTTGCTATCAGGAAGAGAGGTTGCTTCCTTGTACCGAGACTGTCTCTGTGTTAAAAAAGTGGGAACTTGGAACAGTTTACCGGAAGAGGCGGTAAGGAGCAATGGAGTAGATAGCTTTAAGAGGGCCATTGATCTTCATTGGGGTCTTTAATTTGACTAGGACCAGCCCAGTTGGGCCCAGAGCCTGCTGCTGGTCGTCGCATTTGTATTGTATTGTATTGTATTGTGTCCCGTCTTTTCCTACAATGGTTACATTTAGGAAATTACATTTTTTCTCGTTTGAAAATAAGGTATGCATCATTTGACAAACAATTAAAAAAAAAATTCACTTAAAAACTAGGGGGGCAAAATAATAACTCTGCCCCTGGACCAAAAAAAGTAGGGAGCACTTGCCCCCCTATGCCCCCCCCTAGATTACGCCACTGAGGTCTTGCAAATCAAACGGGGACACGCTGTATAATTTCAGTTGCTATAAAAATATTTAAAAAAAAAGAACTGACTTCAGAACTTGTGAAAAATAATTTTATTCTTTGAACATCATCGATACTACTTTTAAGCATCAGTTTCGAAGTCGTCGCAAAAACACTAAATAGAATCATACGAAATTATAATTCAAATAGGAATATAAATTTAAATGGATCCAGGTTCTTTTTCATCACATTCGCATACATTACACTGACAACTACATATTTAAGTAATGGTACCAATATTCTGTTCTTATTTTTCAATGGTTTCTCTGAAAACTGTTGGCAGAATATGGTTAAACATAATTTAGGCTATAATTTTTTTGCCGACTTCAAAACTTATGTTTAAAATGTTTAAAAGTAGTATCGATGGTGTTCAAAGAATAAAATTTTATAAAAAAAAGTAAAAATGACTTCAAAAACGCAGCTGAAAATTGCTCTAAAAAGTAAAAAATAAATTTATTCTTTGAACACCATCGATACTACTTTTAAACATGAGTTTTGAAGTCGGTGCTGAAACAGTTAATAAAATCATTCGTACCCATTGATTGTACCATTTGATTGATTTTTCCTCTCAAACAACACTTGAAATTGATTATGAAACATTTATGGTTGTTTTTATTATGAAACATGTAACCGAAGAATGGCCACGAATGATTTTATTAACTGCTTCGGCACCAACTTAAAAACTCATGTTTAAAAGTAATCGATGGTGTTCAAAGAATAAATTTATTTTTCACTTTTTAGAGCAATTTTCAGCTGCGTTTCTGAAGTCATTTTTACTTTTTTTTTTAATAAAATTTTATTTTTAGCATGAAATAAGTTAAAAACAATTATAATGCATGTTCTAATTACTTTGGAACATTGTTGTATTAATAACAACACGGGCAACGCCAGGTAATAAGCTAGTATGTAATTATAAAAATAAAAAAACTATTTATTAAAAAAACCCCCTTTTTTAATAAAAAAATATTTAAAAATTTCAATATTTATACTACTCCTACCAGATTTTTTTAAAACTTTCTTCCCTTTGAATACTTTTTTCCCTTTTGAAATCTTGTTACTAAGTAGTCGAAAAAGTATTTCTCGTGGAGCTGCATCAATTTTCGATGTAATAAATAAATAAATAAATAAATAAATGCTATCCATTATGTTCTAGCTGCAGCGCTTCAAATCATTCCGAATTTAGATTAACGATAAGTTAATCACATTAAAATATACAAAAAAAAAAAAAAAAAAGGAATTCACAAAATCTCTTCCTGCTAGTGATTTATTCAAATAAATTCAAAAATCAATACTCTCTTCTTCCTCCTGGAAGGCTTCATTTTTTAAAACTTTTGAATTTAGATGAAAACTTTTTGCTCATTTCTGACATGAAAAATGTATCCGTTGCGCAAACAAAATAAAATATTGAATAGAAAATTGAGGGAAAATGATGAACAGAGCATTTAAAAAAAGTACTGAAATGAAGAAAATAAATAAATAAAAGTTTTACAAAACAGCGTAAAATAAGAAAAATATCAATAGCAAAGGAAAAGGTTTCTTTTTTAATCATTGGTATATCTCAGGAATTTTTGAGAAAATATCTCTGGAAAATGAAAATCAATCTTACTATTGACTCGTTTTGCAAACACAGAAAAGGAAAAACCTGCCATTTTATTTTCATTCTTTTTTCTTATAATTTGTTAACGCGAACAAAATTTTCTTTTTTTATTCAGAATCTGGAATATTTCATTTCAAAGCTTCGAAAATTCTTGATGGAAAATTTTCTTTGACTGTAGAAAAAAATTTGCATGAAAAAAGCAGCTAGTAATTCTTTTTTTCTCTTACTCCTGAAAGGTAAGAACAGAGTTCGCTTCGTACTCAAAGCAAACGTATGGAGCCTATTTATTTGAAATGCATTAGAGCACAACAACTGTACTCTGAAATCAATTTACTAAAATTATGATCTTAACATCATGTAGCAAAATTTATGAATAGTTGTTACTTGAAAGTTTTTATTGCTTGATTTATTGTAACCGTGCTCTAAATTTACTGTTTATTCAATGAATTTTTGCTCAAAATGACCTAAGATTTTGAAGCTTTACCTATATGCTATTTTTTTCTGCTTTGTAACATTTAACATGAGAGGCTGTATGCTTGGCAAAAAATAAAAGATATCGCCAAGTTGCGTCTGCGGTATTTTATGAGATTTTTCTAATTGTTGCGGATGTTTTAGTTATTGTTAATGATATTCTTGCAACGATGGTTACGTTAGTCACACTCCATCTTGAGTAAAAGTGACACTTAAGACTAAAAAAAATTAAGATTTAATAAATGTGTTTATGTTTTTAAAAGCCAACTTTACACATTTTTCAAGTATATCATTCAATTTTTAGCACTTGCTTAACTTTGAAAAATTTTTGCCTCACATTATGAGTATTAATTTTCACTGTTGCAAAAATGTTACGTTTGTCACGTTGCTATTTTGGCTGAAAAAATATCTACTGTCAGTTATTTTGTTTTAAGTTATTAGCAGAAATGATACATAGATACCATGTAAATTGTAAATTCATCAGCATAACTAAAAAATATTTTTTATCCTTTAGGTAACAACTAAAAACAGTTACAAAATCAGCTCTGAATGTTACGTTAGTCACTATGGAATGACCCTAGACAAGAAAATTATAAATGTATATTTCTGTTTTCAACGCGCATTATTCGAATCCGGATTAAAAAAAAAAAAATTCTTACAGGTTCCCGTGTCCAATAATGCTGATGAAAACGAAAATAAATAAATAAATAAATAAGTAAAAAAATAAAAATAAATAAATAAAAATAAAAAATAACTAAATAAATAAAAAAGAAAAAAAAAATGTTTCTTCTTGTAACTCACGCATGATTCTATTTAAATGTATTTAAAGATAAAAGATGCATTTTTTGAAATAACGCTTAAAATATTCGAGTAACACTGTAAGACACATAATGTATTATACACGTATGTATATTCACAACATATGTATGAAAAATTTGCTATAAAAGATGATTCAATCCCAAAAGAATACAAGACTTTTTAAAAGAAAAGTAGTTTTTTTAAGTATTGAAAAAGGGAAGGAAACTTCAGAATATCAAACTATGATTAAGATGAGTAAAAGAATCCAAAATAGCAACTGTCATCAAAATTAGTGGTAGGCATTATCGTAACGTAAAATCTGTGTATAACGATACTCAAGGGACCGAGAAAAAATATCGTTATAGACAGATTATCATTGTAGACAGTTTGAGCAAAAAGCTCAAACTGTTGGCTGGGACCAAACCAAAATATCGTAATAGGCAGGTTTATCGTTATGTACAGTATCGTTATACACAGGTTTCACTGTAGTAGTTTCCATTACGTCTTTCAACATGTTTAATGCCATCTTAAAATACCACTGTTAAAAAAAAATGGTGTTTTACTTTTTTCCTTTAATATCAAGCTAGTAATTCGATACGTTCACGGTTACCATAAGATAATTTTTTAATTTTCTTTTTCTTTTTTTTCAAATGGAGGGAATGTATTAATAAAATATTACAAAATCAATTCTAGAGATTGTACATTGTACAATGAAGCTGTTAATCTATCTGCAGTATATTTTCATACTGTAACATTGTATTTTTCAAACTGGTGAGTTTTTTTTCTATTTTTTTTGTACAATAATTAAATAAACAAATTATCAAAATAAAATATAACTAAATAAATAAATAGATAAATAAAATATAAACAAATAAGTAAGCCCTATGAGCTTGCGGATGGTTGAAAACAAAGTAAGATTTTTTTAATTTTTTCTTTCTTTTTTTCACTTTTACAGGAATAAAACCACTCTGACTATTTAGAACCCATGAAAATATTGCAGTTCAGTGAGGTTTCTTTTTTTTTCTTATTTGTAATGTAATAATAAATAAATAAGTAAATGAACAAATAAAATTTAACTTTATATAAAAATTGATTTAAATTTGAAGTTAAATTACTGCAATAATTATACATAAGTATATAAATATTTGTGAAAATCATAGAAAATTACGAAAATTAATCCCAAAATTTACGTAAACGATGTCTTTTAGGACATATGTTTTTGAAAGTTACGAATTTTTACGAAGTAGAAGAGTAGAAATCTGTGAGAACCAGTAGAATTTTCCTGCGGATCGGCGACGGTCAACCAGACTATCTGTTGATGATAACTGCGCCACGACATTATTCTGTAAAAGTTGTTTTTCCTCAAGCGCAGTATTAGCGCTGAGAAAATAACTCATGCATGGATTATCAGCGTTTCTCAACGTCATCTGACCGGCGGAAGAAAGAGAAAAGTTTCTGAGGAAAAAAAAATTGACACCTTCAATTCGAATGATATTTCAAGTGGTGATAGGTACTTGTGTTTATGTGTGGGTTGCCGTGTGTGTGTTGGACATGGGCTCCACCATCTGCTCTAACATACTAAAACATGATGTTGTTTTGACAGAATAACACAGCTAATTTTACAGCAATAAACTGTAAAATTGCTAATTTGACAGTACTAAACAGTAAAATTGCTTATTTGACAGTTCTAAACTGGAAAATTGTTAATTTAGCAGTTTATTACCGTGCATTTTACAGTTTTAAACTGGGACCTCTGCTGCCAGTACTATACTGTTGTTTTCACAGTATAATACAGCTAAATTTAATGTCAATAAACTGTAAAGTTGCTAACTTTACAGTAAGAAACTGTAAAATTCCTAGTTTTACAGTTTATTACTGTATATTTTACAGTTTTAAGTTGGAACCTCGTCTGCCAGTATTATGCTGTAAAAACAACAGTTCCTTTTTCGCAGTTTTAGGACCAGAGGCGGACTTGAGAGAGAATGGTCACACCAGCACGTGGACTGGCCCAGCAGCTCTGAGTCTGCCATTGTGTCGCATGGCGTTGACAAAGCAGGGGACAGCTGGTGGGCAACGTTGGCAGACTGCCAATTTGAAATAGGGACTACAAGAGGGACTGCCATTGTAAAGGATTACTATTGAATTTATTTGAGTTCAAATTATGGTTTTCGAAATCACAAATTGCGATAGATGTGTGTGTGTGTGTGCGTAGACGCGTGTGTGTGTGTTTATGAGTGTGTAGAGCTTGAACGTCACCGCCCTGGAGGAGCGGAGGCGCCGGACCATAGGAGCGGATCCGGCACCTGCAGAAGTGGGTAGAAGGTAGTGATCGCAGAGACGCCCAGTCAAAAATTAAAGGAAGCCAACTGCTGTCAAATGAGTTATAAGCAATGCGTAGATTTCTTTAAAAAAAAAAAAAAACTTAGTATATTTTTCCTCAAATTTGTACAGCACTTTCTGTAGCGGAAGCAGCAATTTCAAAAAGACAATTGTTTGAAAACGGATCCATAATTTGTGTTCACCCTGTATATTTAAAAAAGTTTTTCCGCTATGTTTTAAGTAGTTTTTGAAGAAGAAAAACTAATATGAGAAACTTTAGCGTAGTAATTGAAAAGTCCGTTCCCACATTTTTGTTTTATTTTCATATATTTTTACTGTATTTTCATAACTTAGCTTTACTATCAAAATTTGTTAAAATCTTATTCAAAAGTTGTTTAATTTTATTATTCTGCTAATGCAGTTTCAACTTGAAAAATCAAAAAGTTGTCGGTGTTAAGTAATCTGGGAACATAAGCGATTATTTTATGCAACGGCAAAGAACCTTTCTCTCGCGGAAGCAGCAATATAGCCGCAATAAAGGGCTCAAGCTGAAACAACTTTTTAAATCCCACATTTGCTATTCACTCCGTCATTGTTTTCCGAATCTTAAAAAGACCATCTTGTTTGGAATACAAATTCATTTTGGGTCTGTTATGCAGAGTTTTAGAAAATCTTTCGCAGCTCAACGACAAATTTCGGTTATGAATAGCAATTTAGCCGGTGGCAGTGTTCCAAAACTTTTGAGAAAGTGGAGTTATCAATGCAGATTTTTAAATGAGTTTAAGAAGCGCTCCCTGGTGGCCGAGGGCAAAAATATTTGCTGCGACTCACGTTTCGCAGCTTTGCACTTCAATCAAAATGCTAATCTAGACTTAGACTAGAAACTTAATTTTCTATGCCTTTCCCGTTCTTGCATCGGAAAATGGAAACTGAATTAGATTTCTAATATGCAAGAGAACAAATCGGTATTGTAAGATTTGCCTTGGTTGGTAAATTAGTTAAGAATTTTTTTTGTCTTTACTTCGCCGATCCTCACAATAGAAGAGATTTCTTTTGTCTATTAACTTATTTATTCTTCGTGTTGTCTTCAATAGAAAATTAAGGATAGAAAAGAGGGGAGGGGCTCAAAACAAGTTTGTCGTGGGGGAAATGAGTTTATTTTCTTCAACTCCAAGAAATATTCGTTAATCGTTGAAAATAACTTATAACCTATGGACTGTTTTGTAGACACACAAGTAAAATAGGTTGAATGGCGTTTGGGCCGTAAGGGTTATTTAGTATAGAACTTCCATAATTTATTTCGCTCTAACCTCATTAATGTCTTAAAACACAAAAGTTTGTCAAATCTAAAACAATCTCGCTTATTTGGTAAAAGAAAGTTATTTTATATTTATAATTTTCAATATTCATGAAAAAATGCTTTACTGTGATGGTCAAAATTATAAGAACCAGAGAAAAAACATCGAATATTGACAACAATAGAGCAGAAATTTTTTGAGCAACAATTGAACGGAATTATGACTGAAAGCCAACGACTAATGAAGCATTGTTTTAAGACTTTTTGTGGAAATATTTTAAAAATTCCTATTCATATATTGTATATTGAATTTCGGCTGTGTTGTGGACAAAATTGCAAGGACAACTATATTTGTGTGTTCTATAAAGCAAAACTTGCATGTTTTATGCTTTGCACAAGGCACTACATGACGATATAAATGCCCAGTAAACGCCTCCGACTGTTTAGCGTACACCGTGTTCAGAGGCTTCGTTCCACTGCACTATAAAAAAAAGGATGCTGATTTTACAGCATAATACAGCTAATTTTATGGTAATAAACCTTAAAAATTGTGAATTTCACAGTAATAAACTGTAAAATTGCTACTTTTACAGTACTAAGCTGTAAAGCTGCTAATTTGATAGTAATAAACAGTAAAATTGCTAATTTAACAGTTTATTACTGTGCATTTTACAGTTTTAAACTAGAACCTCTGTTGCCAGTATTATACTGTTGTTTTTACAGTATAATACGGCTAATTTTGTGGTAATATACTGTAAAATTGTGATAATAAACAGTTAACTTGCTGTTTTACAGTAATAAACTAAAATTGCTAATTTTGCAGTATTATTATTGTGTATTTTACAGTTTTAAACTGGAACCTCTGCTGCCGGTATTATACTGTAAAAACAACGGATTATGTTTTGCAGTGTGCTTGCGTTCGGCTATGTACCTTCCGCTACCTCGCCGCCAGTGCCTTGGCGATATTTCGTCGAAGTTTGGTGAACAAAGTTGCACTTTTAGCCAATTTTGTAGACCGAATCGGTTACATATCACTACATTGGCACGGACAAAGTTGTCTATTGATGATTTAAAAGCGGTTTTCTTCATATCTCCAGATCGTCAAGTTTTAAAGGGATGAGAGTTGGTGGTATGGCTTCCTCTGAACCTCCTGTATGATATGCGTATTTACCTATAAGAGACATTTACGGACTGGAGGAGATAGGGCTGACGAGTGCTGACACAGACAGACGCTCACGGATTTTAATGTTATAGCCATATACATTTTCAGCCATTTCGGTTCGCATTTTATTTATTTTTTTCAGCCTAAGGGCCCTGCTCCACATCAGCGTAAAACGCGACCGAAACCGAAGGCAGAAACCAGACCTGCCAACCTTATGAAATGAAAAAACAGAAGATCAGGCCAAAGCTTCAAGGGAGAAAAGGGGAGATTTTAAACCATGCTATAATGAAGAAAAAACACTTATCAAGTATTTCCAGCTTAAAGTAGACAAATGTATTCAACTATGCTTTGAAAAGGGTTTATATAGGCGTGATTTTTTGTTCAATATAATATCCATTGAGTACTCTTTGACACCCCCCCATCCCTCATCCTCCGCAAAATTTTGGGGAAAAAATAGGCCTGGAAAAGATGCTTTGCATGCTAGCAAGCCTCAGTATTGACAGTTCATTATTGTGTTAGAACAATTTCATTTCAAAAAATAATAATATGCATTAATTATTTAACAGCAATAACATGTAATGAACTACTTCAAAATGTACACATTTATGAAACTATTTTAGAAATACCAATTAAGGAAATTTAAATGATTGCTTATTTGACAAAATAAATAGACATTTTTAAATGAGTATACATATAATTTTACTTCAGTAAAATATTCAAAAAACTGTGACCATGCTTCAAGTTTCATATAAATTTTTTCTTCTTTTTAAATTTAATTCTAAAAATTAATTACTAATGCTTTATGTTTGTTTCAAACTTTTTAGCATCATAAGTGCTCAGATCAAAAAGAAAATTTATTTAGAGGTCAAAACGTAATAGCTTAAAATCAAAATTTGTTTCCGTCATTCTTCTTGTACTTTTATGATTTTTTTTTAATATATATTTTTTCAGTCTGCTAAAACTGCAAAATTATCCCACTAAGTAAATGTTAAGAATGACAACTAAATCAAAACGATCGTTTCAGCTGAAGAGAATTGAAACAAATCACAAGTTTAAAAATTTTGCCACATTTTTCAAAGACCAAACGTTTAAAAAAAATAATAAATGTTTGGATGAAAAATAACACGAAAAAGTATAAGTTATCGCTTTGTAGACGATTAAGAAATTGCCTGAAAGCAAAACTTTCAATTCCTGTAATGGATGCAAAAAGATTGCACACATATACCCTGACACTTCGTTCCTCTTATGTTACAATTTTAAAACACTGAGAATAAAACAGAAACAAAAATATTGTGATTGAGCCGAAGATTTCAGTAATAAATTCGTAATAAAATGGCAATTTTGCTAATGGAACTTTTTGACGCACCTTCGGCGCAAAATGGGTAAAAAAATTTTTTGTAGCAGGTGGTGTTCGGCGGCGCACATTGACGCAAATGGTGTAGCTTCGGAACCATTGCGTACAGATCAGCGCTGATAGCTACGCCATCTATTGGGGCTGTGAATAACTATATTTTACAGATGAAAGTATTACTCAATTTTGAAAAAAATTTAAGAAAATACAAAAATGGAACAAAAAACGGGAGAAATCAATACTCAAACGTATAATTGGGAGACTGGAGCAAAAAACGGGAGTCTCCCGTGAAAAACGGGAGAGTTGGCAGGTCTGCAGAAACCGAAAATCCGGGTACTTTCCATAGGAACACTATGTAATCCATTTTACGTTTCTGCTTTACGTCAATGTGGAGCAAGGCCCTAACAGTAACTTTTTCGCTTCCTTCGCAACTACTATTCTACTTGAGTAATAATTATGTGTATGAAGCTACTCCATCAGGTTGGTAACTTTTGCAAAGCATTATTTGTAGAATGTTTTTAACCAGTTTCATAAAATAAAGAATGTTTGTCACAAAAAATAACTTAATATTATAAGCTATTTTTTCATCCTTAATTATCCTTAATTAACTATCCTTAATTATAATATAATAGCTTAATATTATAATGAAGAGCTACTTGGACTATCCAGTAGAAAGCTGTGTGAGTGAGAAAAATGTAAAATTATCAGGGAAAAACTGAGAAAACGTTATTTTGTGGTTTTAAAATCTTTTCTGTTTGTTAAGTATCTTTTAAAGTATTGTTATGAGAACGAACTTTTTTTAATGCGCTTTTATTAGTTTCAAATGTGGGTTTGTTTGTTTGTTTGTTTGTATGTATGTATGTATATATGTAACTCTGAATAAAAGATGAAATTCACATTCTTTATAAATACACTGGCGGAAAAAAAAAATCCCAACACCAAGAAAAAAATGCCGTAGAGTAATGAAATTTGGGTAATGCAATTGTCTAGTTAACATGTTTAATTGATTAAATGTACAAGATCACTGGCTAATTTAAGCTCAAGAAAATGCAGTGCAAATGAGAAATTAGGTTAATTTAATAGAGGGTGTAACCTCCAGAATTTTGAAGGCAAGCCTGCAAGCGTGCCAGCATTATGTCATACAGGTGCCGAATGTCACTTTGTGGTATGGAGTTCCATGCTTGTTGCACTTGCTGTGTCAATACTAGGTCCGTTATTGCTGACTGTGGATGATGCTCGAGGTGCTATCCCATGATATCCCATCATACGTTATCAATCGGAGACAGACCTGGTGATTTTGCAGGTCATGGTAACATGTCAGCACTCTGTAGAGCACATTGCGCTACAGCAGCGATGTGAGGGCGAGCGTTATCCTGTTGGAAAACTCCCCCTTGAATGCTACTCATGAAGGGCTGTACTACTGGTTAAATTAACAGACTGACGACAAATTTTCAGTCAGTGAGTTTGGGATAACCACTAGAATACCCCTGCTGTCGTAGGAAA
This sequence comes from Uloborus plumipes, assembly GCA_038373865.1. Lineage (NCBI taxonomy): Eukaryota > Metazoa > Arthropoda > Arachnida > Araneae > Uloboridae > Uloborus > Uloborus plumipes. The sequence goes on from JAXGGA010004804.1 coordinate 63,735, forward strand.
TTGTTCCAGAGACCATTACTCCAGGTGTGAGTCCCGTGTGTCTAGGCCGTATACCGCTTGAATGCTGGCGGTCCCATGGCCTCCTTTTGACCAATATACAGCCACCACTGGCACTAATTCAGAATCTTTTTTCATCAGAAATTACAACAGATCTCCACTCCGACTTTCAGTGAGCTCTGTCGTGGTACCACTGCCGTCGAAAAAGGCAATGGTTTGCAGTCAATGGAATACCGGCTACATGCTGCCTGGCTCGGAGCTGTCCTTGAAGTAAACAGTTTCTTACCGTTCCTTGGGTCACGACGGTACCAACTGCAGTTTGAATGTCAGTCGCAGATGCAGTGCGATGCGCCACAGCCGTACGCAAGATTCGGCGATCTTCCTTCTCAGTCGTGCCACGTGGCAGCTCGGAACTCGATCTTCTTGAGGTAGTACCATCCCTTGCCCATAGTTTCCAATAATCATACATGGTGGAAACATTCCCACCCAAGTCTTTCTGCAATATCGCGAAATGAAAATCCACCTTCTCGTAGCCAAATTGTACGACCTCGTTTAAACTCGGTGAGATGTTGATAATGGCTTCTTCGTCTTCTTAAAAGGTATTCCTGGCTAACATGAACGCAATTCGTCCAATTTCACGAAAAAATAATACACACGAGCTTCACAACACGATTTTAAAACAAGCCTTATTTGCATGTTCTGAGTGACGCCAGCTGCGCCACACTTATGCGCGGAACACGAAATTTCAATCGATGTCATCTTTCAGTGGTATAAACACGCCTACCAAATTTCGTTTATCTAACACAAGTCTTTCTTGGTGTTGGGATTTTTTTTCCGCCAGTGTATAAAAGTAATACATTTAATACTATTGTTAATAATAAAGGCCAAACTATATTACATGTTGATGTATTATAAGTGCAAAGTAAACTTGGCGGATATTCAATAGTTTTGTGAAAATCAGATGGAAATCAGAGTATCATGAAACATAGTTTAACCTTTAGTATTAATGAGACGGGCCGTGGTGGCGTCGGTAAGGCGTCAGACTCGTGACCGGAGGGACCCGGGTTCGATTCCAGCCTATCAAAGATCACCGTCTTGATTAATGACGTCTGGAAGACGTTAAAAATGTCGTGGTCACAAAGTCCTCCAAGTGAAACGATACCTCTGGGGATGCTGGGCCAAGGGTTTGCTCGGCCCTTGGTACTGGTTAAAAAAGAACAGAGCGCTCTTCTGGGCCCTATACCGGTTAATCCATCAGTTGTGGTAGATAGCATCATTAATGAGAGAGAGATATAGTATTTCTTTTAAGTTTGATTAACACTAAAGCGTGTTTTAGTTTTTTTAACTATATAGCTGATTCCTACTGTACCTCATCTACCGTAACATTTCATTCGAAAAATTCTGCTTGACTCAATTAAATAGCCTCTTATCGAAGCATTAAATAAACCTGCATTCTCTTTTTTTCTTATTATTTAACTGCTGAAGAAATCTTCTACTTCGAACTTTATGTGAGGGACTTTCATTTTTCCTTTCTGACAATTATTCCCAGCTGCTATCACTCCTCTTGTAATCCACCGGGCAGCAGCAGCGGTTGATATTTTTAATGAAGAAAAATGAGAGTCCCATGATTTACGATGATAAGGCGCATTAAACTGTTTTCCTCGAGCATTAAAAGATAGAACCTTCGACTAAATCCATAAACTCCTAACGACGCATCCTGCAAAATACTCCTGCATCGAGTTTTGAATTTCGCTTTTTCCTTAATCTTATTAAAGGTTGTCATTAAGCGTATCGCTAATCGATTCTGGGAGTAAATAAAATTTTGATTATGGAAAATGCGGGCGTTCTCGAATTGTTTATTTGTTATGAGCGACATGCGAGGCGGTCCGTTTGTTGAGAAAATATAATTATGTTTTGGGTAAACTGACTTGCTAATGAACGCTTAAGCACGGTTTCATCTTCAGAAATTCATAATATCGTTAAGACTTTGATGTTTGGTACTTGACATTACCCATATTTTTAATCACGTGTGTGTGTGTTTCTTCTAATCTACTTCATAGGAATTTTCATATAAATGTAACTAATTATTTCAGTAAACAAAATCAAAGTCTTCATTTTTGATAAAAAAGATCTTTAATTAGATATTTATAAGGAAATAAAATATTGTTATCCTCCAACATTGTGCGAGAAAAATTCTGTACTACAGAACCAGAACGACGTAAGTCCAAAAATGGCGATTTTCATTTTTTTGCTGCATTGTATGTAGAACCTTATTCCGCCCATCAGAACGTTATTCTAAAAAAGAAATTCCTTCTCAATTATTTAGCAGCATGAAAAAGAGCGCGAATCCCATCCTTTGCATGCATCTGACAATCGTTTTCGCTCTCTACTGAAAAGTGACGAAAATGGACTTACGTTAGTCTGGTTCTGAAGTACAGAATCAAAAACGCATTAAAAAAATTTTCAACTATTCTAACGCATTTCTATTGCTGTTGCTATTACATAAAAACAATAGATAGCGCAGACGATCAATAAATTAAATGACACAAATAAATATAAACATTGCAGACGATAATAAATAGATAAACATTAAATGAAAAATACAGCAGACTACAAATTTACGAAAGCAAAATCAGTGTAATTTAAAAAAAAAAAAAGCAAAAAAAAAAGGCACCTGCAAGATTTTTTTGTATTTTTACTTTAGGTTTAATATGAATATAAATGAAAAGTTGTGTCGCAAATCAGTAAACAAATAAATCTGATAAATGAACAAGGGGCGCCCAATGGGAGGTCATTCAAGGTCACCGTGACCTCCCAAAAATGTCCTTATTCCGAAAAATTTGTCCGAGGATTCGGAAAAATTTTAGGTAGCATTGCGAAATCGAAAATTTTAAAAACAATTTCACAACGATGCTCAGTGTTGCTTCTTGTTGGATACCGGTATCTATGATGAGTACATTCTAATATTTTATCATTCGGTGAAATTCTGATTTTCATTCGGCAATTTGAAAAATTTCCCTTTCCCAAAAATTCAAGTTCGGGCACTCCCGAGTGGAAAAACACAAGATCTTTCGTAGTCTTCTTCTAGGCGCTTGTTGCTCAAGTTTATTTTATGATGACTACAGTCTTGGACTCCATTGGTTTTGAAATGCTCAAAATTGAACAAAAAATTGTGCCAATGAATAATTTAAATGTGGGGATGAGGTGTTTTTACCGAGATCTTTCGAACGAAGGAAAAAAAAATGTTCGAATACCAATATTCCCTCAAGAGTTATTACCGACAGACAGACTGACAGAGCAACAGGCACACATTGCCCCATCCCATTATTGCCCCTTACCTTTTTTTAATTTTCATGATTAATTATTTGATCCATTTTCAATTATTTTTTGTTTCTAACGATATTTTTACAAAACATTAAACCTTTTCCTTAATAATTTTTTACGGGAAAGAAGGCTAAAAATGGCTTTTGTATCAACGATATGAGTTTGTTAAGATAAAACTACCTGTAAACTTTTCTGATAAACACGAACATTAAAGCCTTCCTTCAAAAACTTCTGAATCTTTTACACAATCTAATGAGTCTTCTTTTCAGTTTATTAAACAAAAATGCCCACGTCTTCCTAAAATCTTCCAGTGCATAAATCTGCCGCTACAGCACACTAAAATAGTGTCCTGGTGCTTCGAAACAGTTTAATGGTCTCTGCGTGTAACTAAAACCTATTTCAGTGGCGTTAAACTTTCGCTACCGACATCTTAGGAAAGATAGGATCTTGGGAAACGATGTTTCGTTGCCAACAATTTTCACTTTGCTAGACCGTAAATTCTATTTTCCCGCTCAAGACGGATGTTGATATTCCTCTTCGAAGAATATTTAGTAGATGCTAATTTTTAACATACGTGCATCTTGTTCGATAATGTTTGTTAACAGGTTCGAATGATGATGTTTTGAAAGAAAAATAGGTGTGAGATTTACTATAGTGTTTCTCGAAAATGTTGATAATTTTGATAGTGAAAGATGTGGGTAATGTAATACTCGTACTCTTTTATCTTTTTTTCCAAATTTAATAATTTGAGAGAATTTTTTACAGAAGAAGTTTTTCCCTTTATTTTTGCCACTTCACCCGTTTCAATAAATTTTGAGAAAACATTTATAGCAGCACATTAAATTATTCAATCGCTACTACAGCACTTTTACTGAAAGAAATGTATCTAAATATGTGTACATTTTAGTTTTAAAACTTAATACAGGTGCGGCTCTCTGGTGAAAAAGGCACGCAGTATTTTAGCTACGATTCTTTTGGATAGAGATGCACCGATAAGCAAATCAAATTGGGCGATTACCGATTAATCGGCTGTTGATAATCGGCCGATTAATCGACAGAGCCAACTAATGATCAGGATTATTATTTTTAATCGTACTAATTCCATCATCACTGTTTTTTTCCTCCTTTCTGTTACACAATTCCGATTTCAGAAATAGTTACTTAGAGAGAAGATTTGTTTTCTCCATTTTTTCCAATTTTCCTAAAATGATTACAAAATAATATCAACTTTCTTTGAACCAATTTTCATATTTTTGTGAATAAAATTACAGAAACACACTAGTCAACTAGTCATAAAAAATTATTTAAGAAAAAAAAATAGGGGGAAGCTGTGGTGAGCAACTTGGTTTAGGGGTGTTTGTAATTTAAATTTATTTTTTATTATAAGTGGTCAGTCAATTCAAGAATTTTATTTTTGAAAATTAGAGGTTAATTAAAAGCATTAAGCTAAAGAGAAAAGTAGAGACACAAGAAAAATGTTGCAACATTATCATAGCATGTTTATAATTACTCAAAATAGGAATATTAAATTATTAAATCATTTGGATCAACGGAGAGGATTTTGTTTTTTGTATTTCATACTTTGAGTTTTTTTTTTTTTTGTTTTTACTCACTACATTGCTACATGTTATACTTGTATTTGCAGATTTTTTATTTTTCCTGTTCATAAATTTATCCATCGTAGTTTCTTGTTCAAGCATACTTCAAGTAATTTTATTTAAAACATCTTTACCGCCCGTTTATCAGCAAAATTAGACTGATTATAAATGAAATGAAATATTTATATTTTTGCACTCTAACTTAAAAGTTTAGAAATTTACCGAGAGTAATCTATTAATATTCCAATCAGTTTTGCGCATTGTAAGAACTATTTGTGTTGTTTTTACTCTGCACACTTTTCTACTGTATGTTACGGTAAGAGTAGCAGAAAACTATATTTATTTACTCTTAATAAAAATATTTATCATAGTTTCTTGGTGATGTATACTTGGAAAAACAATATTTAAAAATATTTTTTTCCGCTGATTAATCGGCAAGATTTTGTTGATTATTAATAATCGACAAAGTGGCCGATTATGTCCCTTAATCGGTGCTGCCGATTAATCGGTGCAACCCTGTTTTTGTAGTTTCATTATTTAAAATTTTTAATTTAATATTAGTTCTTACCATATTTGATGTCTCAAATTCAAAACCTACGCTTTAGTAAAAGCGTAGGTTTTGAGGTAGGCGCTCCATACGAATCGACGAGGCGATAGGAGTCATTTTAACAGAATTTATTGAGGTTTGCATTTTTAACTCCATTTGTGGAGGGCATGATGTTCCAAGCAAGGTTTTTTAAAAAGGCATACTGTAGATATCCAAGGGAAGAGCAAATTATTAAATAATCGCAAAGTCTTTACATTCGCTTTTTCCTCCTGTCGACATCTTGTCCGACAACATTGACGGTATCATCAGTATACGCTTTGCATTTTTATTCCCGCCAATGGAGTTCCACCAGGGCTTGTTTAAAAATGAAAAAAGAACAATAGGTGGTCAAAAACTACTTTAGCTGAAGATTACTGTTGAAAATGATCTTTTTTTAGAAAGAAGCCGTCGTGTTACTAAATTTGAAAAATAATGCTTTGAAACAAATTTAGAAATAAAGCTCATGCACTTAATTATCAGTGTACTGGTTTTACGCAGGGGAGACAGGGACTAGTTGTTGCAAATATGAATACAATTGAATATTTTTTCACGAGATAAACAACGCGAGTATTTTCATGAAATGTACTTTAAAGTTTGCTGTATAACTGTACTAGATCCTTGATATGTTTCTTAAGAAATGATTTCTAAATGTTAGTTCTATTCATGTATTTTGTAATAACTTACCTCTACAATGGGTTATGTTGTTACATTAACCGGGATAAATTGCTAAATTTAAGATTTTAACGAATAATGATTGTAGGTATCAAAACACATATAATGTATGTTTGTTAATATTTTATAATTTTTATATCAATCAGTAATTCGGTTTCTTTCGGATGTTTCTTTTTTCTTTTCGAAAGTGACCCTGTTTTTCTTTCAATATTTCTTTAGCTGGCGAATCAGCTAATGTAGATTCGTAGTGTCATGGGAAAACGGAAAGCTCCATACCCAGGTAGCACAAATAACCTTTAAACGTTTTATAAACGGTTTTTAAGCGGTTGTTACAACGTTAATAATCATTTTACAACCTTTAAAAAACGAAGTGTGCTACTTAGGATAGCTTTCCGTTTTCGCATGACACTTTTTTCATAAACTTTGGTAAGTGCTTGTTTTTTTCACCAACTGTTATGACAGTAATAACTTGCCCGAGCGGCAGAATGGCATGCAAATCAAGTTTATAACCCTCACTTGTTCAGTATTTCCTTTAATAATTCAAAAATTTACAATTGAAAGGTTTGGGAGATGAAGAGGTTATATGACAAAACAGAAATTGCGAGTAATAAAAGTTCAAAATTTCATTGTTGAAGCTTTTTTGTTTTCTGGTTTTGCCGTTAGTGTGCGTATGCAATTGGTTTAATGACATCTACTTTTTGATGTACCAAGTTTTATTTGCTTACCTGTATCCATTGCTTACTGTTGTCCAGAGTGTTCATTTTTCAAAATGTAACGTAGCCCCTTCCATCCTCCAAGCCCTCCAATTATGCTGCTTAAAAGACAGATATTCGATTTTCAATTAAGAAAACTTTCTTTCAATTTTATATGATTAAATACTATCTTCTAGTTGAATCGTTTATTTCAAAATCCAGTCAACAGATTAAATTTCTGATTTTGAGAAAATATTTTAGCATGACATTTAATTATTCAGTCGCAACTACAGCACTTTTTACAGAAAGAAATATATATATATATATATATATATATATATATATTAACATAAACAAAGTAGTTGAAGAATCAAATGGAACAGAAAAATAAACTTCACCACACAGGTCATACTCGTGTATATGCATAAATGAATTGGACTTCCAGTGACCTACTGCTTGTTTGTGAGATGTCGGGGGCTAAAAGTTGCAACTTTTTAGGCGATTTGCCTGCAACTTGCTAGAAACATCTCACTCCACTTTTCCCTACCCTAGGGGGGTCCCCCTGATGAAGGCCCCAGGGTCTTTTGGGAATTTTATCTTTACTTCAGTTTTTAACAGATTTTTCACAAGATTTTATACTTCTATTTATAAATATATATATATACTATATATATATATATATATATATATATTTATATATATATATATATATATATATATATATATATATATATATATATATATATATATATATATATATATATATATGTATAAATATGCATATATTTTAGTATAAAAGTTGTAACCTTTATAGAAAACTAGTTTATTTCATGCTAAAATGAAATAGGAGAGCATTAAATTGATAATTCATTGTTAATCGTAATCTTTGTTGGAAAATACTCATATTTAAATGCGTCAAATTTTATCGATTTTTATGCTTAAAGGCTTATCTCTATTACTCTATGCATTCAAAATTGAAAGAAAAAGGCAGTTTTGAGACAAAAAATTTGAATTCTGAGCATTTTGGATTATTTTTTTTGTAAATTTCAAATAACATGCGTTTTCAAACTTTTAGAGCTTGTACGTTGACTGGTTTTTAAAATAAATGACTCAATTTATCATCATCATAATTTTCAACAGAGAAATTACAGAGCAAATAAACGTTCCTTCTCAGACAAACAAATTCGGAATTTCTTACTTTCTCCACCACCCCCTTGCACCACCGTGAGATTCTCCAGCTGTTCCATTCCGAAAATGAAGACTTTAAAAGGAGGAGTGGGTAGATTTAAGTGCATAGCGTGGAGTGTTTATATATATGGGGAGGGGGGGGGAGAGAACAGCTCCCATTCTTACGTCAGCTGTGCAGTATCTATTTCTAATGGCGCCTGGCGACGAATGGAAGTATTATGTAGAATATCTTCTCGCTTTTGATGCCAAGGGACCTGGTGTGGGATTCGAACGCATTTGGCGGCTTATTCTAGAAGAAGGGAGTACTTAAATGGGTGTAATATCAACCCCCGAAAATCCATCGAGTTCGTGTTTGGAAGTTGGAAAGTATTGTTTTATGCTCGTTGAAGATATATTCCTTTTTTTCACGGGGAAGGGGGAGGGGGGGGTATGGTTTTAAGTTTTAAGATGCGGGGAGAGCTTGGAGGGACTTGAGTAGATTATATTCGGGGAATTGGAAAACAACGTGGGTTTTCACACTAATTTTGAACAAGTTTTATTTTCGATCAGCGATGGAACCTCCTGTGTTATCAATAGGGCTAGAATATTGATGACTTGAAAATGCTTTAAAAACACTCTAATGTAAGAACAATTTATCGTTGAAAAATACAAAAAAAAAAAAAAAAAGGGACAAATGCTGATGAAAGAGGAAAAAATAGCTATAGTATTCGTAGAAGAAAATAATGCTAACAACAGCTTGAATTGAGGAAAGCCTTTCGAACGCGAGCTAAAACGTTAAAACTCTTTTGTCTCAATTCATTTAGAACGCTTCAAGAAATGAGCTGTTGGTTTTACAGCATAATACTGGCAGCCGAGGTTACAATTTAAAACTGTAAAGTGCACAGCAATAAAGTGTAAAACTAGCAATTTTACAATTTTTATCGACATCTGTGGAAAAAGTTATTTGAAAAGCAGCAAAATTTGTAAGCAGCTCCCTCTGTGACTACAAGCAGGAAGCAATGCAGCGTCGTCGATCCTCTGCAAACAAATGTATTCCCACAGCAACCAGCTGAGAAAAACTAGAGAGCTATTTCTCATTTAAGTAAAACATAATACATCACCCGTGCCCTGCCCTAAGTACATGTCCTTGTAATGGTTTCTTAATGGAATTTTTAGGTGATCATTAAATTAACTTATCGCACGTAATTAAAGGGTTACTTCGAGGAAGGGTGCCAACTCTCTAAAAAATGAACTACTCGATCTCCAAGCACCGAGCTAGAAAATAACTTTTAGGCTCCCACATTTTTAATGATAATGATACTGTTTCAAAGACATCTTTCAAGTAGGAAGTTTCGCTTTCAGGAAGGATTCATTGTTGAATAGTTTATTTTTGAATTCACTAATGTTTTGAATTTTTCATTGCAAGTCTTCGAATTTGACGAGAACGTGAAGAATAAAAATATAAACGCATATTCTCAGACATATTTATGCATCGGAAATCCCATGTTTTTTTTTATCTTCTCGTAGAGTGAGTAATAAACAATATACTACTATTTTGGCTGTAGTGCTACACTTTAATACTAACAGATTTATATGGCTTTTGGTTCTATGTTTTCTGTATCTTTGAGTGAATCCTAAAATGCATATTTCAGTGCTTTTTCTGACTGTTTGAATATTGACTTTTCTTTTTCTAAAGAAGAGATAAATACTTTTAACTTAATAAATTTTAAAAAGGGTAGTTTAATAACTCTTAAATCAACTCTTCACATTCTCCAAAAATCATGAAAAGACATTAACTTGTCGAGGTTTTCTCGGTGCAGTATAAAAACACTGAATAACAGTCACCTAGCTCCAGCATTCGCCCCGCGATTTGTGCTGCCATAAATGACAATAAACGGCCATGTTCCCCATAAGTGATACTCGGGCAAACCTCCACGAGTTTACACCTACTGGCGATCAATTGGTTTGCATTTCGGTTCATGAGCACAATGGATGGCGGATACATTCCTAATTGAAATCCTTGCAGAGCCATGACAACCGTCTCTGCAAACTAATCGTTTGCAGGATGGGGCTGGCCGGAGATTGCTCGTCTATCTGAATTACGGAATGCAATAACTGGGAATAATAGCTCCCCTCAATGTAGTTAATATTTTACACTGATGTCTTATTGAAGTGGATTACTGCATCGCTATTTACGGCCATGATTGCATGTAGAGCCCAACCAATCAATGAAGTACTTAAATGTTATTCTGAGAAATAAACCCCTGTGTAAATTCTTAATGAGAGAGAAGATTTTTCGTAAGAATATCTGGAAAATAACAACTATTTAGCAATTCCATTCAAAGAGATGTATCAATTATTGCAGAAAACAGCATAAAAACTAAAAATATGTTAGTGCCTGATTATTTTTACTCATCAGTTTTCACCTCACATCTACATGAAAACAAAATAATTTTCGTTGATACAATTCTCTAACATTCGGATTTTTTTCCCTTAATCCAATTTTAGCGTTGAAAAGTTGCTGCTAGAGCAGTCATAAAGCTAAACGTTTATAATCGTACACAAATACAAATACTCAAATGCGCATAATATAAGTGCATGTGTGTGTGAGTGTGCATTTATTTCTTTATTAATACGCTTTTACTAGTTTCACATGTGGGTTTGTTTGTATGTATATATGCATGTATGTAACTCTGAATAAAAGATAACATTCACGTTCTTTACAAATATAAAAGTTATATATTTAACACTATTATGAATACTGAAGGTTAAACTATAAAATTCAATGTTGATGTATTATAAGTGTTTCAGTTGTTTGTATGTAACTCTGAATAAAAGATAAAATTCACGTTCTTTGCAAATATAAAAGTAATATAATTTTTATTAAAGCCTAAACTATATTTAAAAGCGTATTTTTTAGTTTTTTTATTCTATATTTTCTGTATTTTTATTTGTAAAATGTGCCAAATATTTTTTCAATGAATAAACACTTACAGAATTTTCTCCAGATGTGCATCACAATTCTAAATCGGAACACTTGAAGCCAGGGGTGCCCCCCCTCAAAGCTCAATGGCACAAATCCCCCTCCCCCACATTTTTCAAAACCCTCTTGTGCTTTTTATTTTTACCTCTCTTTTTTATTTTATTTATTTTTTTAAATATTTTTTAAATATTTATTTTTTTTGAATATTATGTATTTATTCTTTTAAATATTATTTATTTATTCTTTTAAATATTATTTTTTTTTATTTATTATTAATTTTCTAAAAGTACTAATTATGCGTAGAACAGAATCGCTTTTTTCCTCATCCAGACATTCCAAGCACACTCACACACACAAAATAAATAAAGAAATAATAATAATAAAGAAATTAAAGAACTAATTTAAATTAAAAATATTAATTAATGAATATTTTTTATCAAAAAAAACAGTAAATAATTTAAATAAATAAGTAAATAAATAAATTAGTTTTAAAAAATCCCCCCTAAAAATTTTGATGGCGCAACTTGCGCCATAATCCCCCCCTGTGGGCACCCCTGCTTGAAGCCGATAGTCAGACATAATACTCTACAATGTCAGATGTCGCTCACAGCAGATGATTTATAAATATTCTATTCGAAATGGAAAAACAAATCCAGACAAAATCGCCTTCTTGATTTTCAAAAGCAGCGACTATTTTAAACATTTATTTTATTTCATCCACGTATCCATTTCCTATTGATTATCTCTACAGAAGGCAGAGATCCCCCCTTCTTCACTTTAAGAGGATCCATTTATGTTAGGAACACGTAGCCATGCTTTCACTGCCTCCCTTTCAGAAGTGGGTTGAATCAATAACAATTCCAAATAAGCTCATCTAAACATAATAAGATATTCACGGGAGGATCTGGAAGAAGGCTTATTTTTAAAAGATTTCGTCCTAACGTTTCGATTGTATCAAATGAAAGTAAGTCTAATGAATAAAACCGATAGAAGAAGTTAGTATTTCTTAACGAAAAAGTCCCAAAAGAGATTTGTGAGTTAAAAAAGTTGTTTTTTTGCAAATTTGGTCGTTTTTGCCTTATCAGGAAGATATACGATAGAGTAATAATGATTACAATTGGAATAAAAATATTTTTGTAAAAAAAAAAAAATGTACCGACTTCAGAACTTCGCTCGGCAAGTGCTCTAAAAAGTAAAAAAAATAATTTTATTCTTTGAACATAATCGATGCTATATTTAAACATCAGTTTTGAAGTCGGCGTAAAAACACTAAATAGAATCTTTCGAAACTCAACAATAAATATAAATTTCAATGAATCCAAACTCTTTAATCGCATTCGCATACACTACATTGACAACCACATATTCATATTTATGTAATGGGACAAATATTCAGCTCTTAATTTTCAATGGTTTCTCTAAAAATGGTCGGAAAAATAGAGTAAACATCATTTTACCTTCAGTTTTCTCGCCGCCGACTTCAAACTTATGTTTAAATGTAGTATCGATGGTGTTCAAAGAATAAAATTATTTTTTACCCTTTAGAGTACTTACCGATTGAAGTTCTGAAACCGGTACATTTTTTTTTCAAAAATATTTTTGTTTTATTCTTTTTAGTGTAAATGTACTTCAGAAATGATATAATGTTTAGCTGTCATTTACGATCCTTTTAGAGTATTGATTTGCTTTGAAAACGCAGGCCATCCATATATATCTATATGTGTGTACCTGTAAAAACATCGTTTCCAGTTTTGAAAAAGTGAAAGCAAAAGACAGAAACATTGATATTTGGCTTGGAGAAAAGCCTCGAAGAATCACGTGAGAAACAAAAATAATATCTGAACCAATAATATCTGCTTATGACCAAAATCAAAAATCTTCTTTTAGATATTACAGATTCGTTTGAAAATAGAGAAATTTATCAACTGATAACTTTCAACTTTATTTTCTAAATTTCGGATTTAAAAAGGAAAAATTTCGCTCAAACAATACTTCTTTGCTAGCGCAACAACCTATTAACCCTACACTGCATGATTTTTTATTTTTCGTAGAAAAAAATATATGTGTTTGTCAATGTAATAAGAAAACATGGAAAAATATTTAAAAAAATTTAACTCTAAATTTTCACCCCTTTCTAATTAAAAATAGTTTTGTTGCCAAATGGCTACACCATGCATTCAACAGATAAAAATGATTGTAAATGATAGTCTTGAAATTAGTTCTTTTTTGTAAAAAAATAGAGGAATTGAACATTTGGTGCACTGTACTCTTGTAATCCTTTACATTTTGACATTTTACATTATTTTTTATATGTACTTGTACTTTCCGATGATCAATTCTGTCAAATCTGATGTCTTTTGGAGGCTCTCTCGCGCAAGCTTTCTTTCTTTTCTCTTTTTTTTTTGGTTTGTAACTAGTTCCTCTGTAGCTAATGGTCTCTTTTTAATACGCTTTTATTAATTTCACATGTGGGTTTGTTTGTATGTATGTATGTATGTATGTAACTCTGAATAAAAGATAAAATTTACGTTCTTTGCAAATATAAAAGTAATATATTTAATATTATTTTTAATACTAAAGGCTAAACTGTATTGCATATTGATGTATTATAAGTACATGTAAACTTAAGTGCGGATATTCAGTAGTTTTGAAAATCAGAGGGAAACCCGTGATGATCACAGCGCATTCCAATGTAAAAGCGTATTTTTTAGTTTTTTTTCAAAACTATATTTTAAAATTATTAATGACTTTACTTGTCCGTGTAAGCACAACGTTTGTGCTAACTGAAATCTAAAATGAACACGTTTTAAAGGCTTTTCCCTATTGATTTTTTGTTTGTTCACTCTGTTGAACATCAACTAAGCATTGATAATTGCGAGGTCTTATAAACGGTAGAACAGCCGAAAGTACCACTTTTGGGTCCGCATGATTATATTATACCTTCCAAAAAGAGAAAGAAGCTAGCGCGAAACATAAACAAAGCACATACTTCATGAACTATAGAGATGAATCGAAGTGTTCTCTGGATGCTTACTGCATAATGTTGCCAAATGGCTACAGACGTGTATTATGTCCTAGATTTTTTCCAAATAATTATTTTGATGTAAAACGCATCTTAAACGAAAGATAAATGTTTATTTTATTCATGTTATTTTTTTAAAAGACGAAGAAAAATATTTCATTGTAAAAAATAATTTCAAAACATGGTAGTTTGAGTGATTTTAAAAGCTATCCATATGGATTCATTTAAGAGCATGTAACAGACCAGTGCTGCCATGTATGGAGGATAAATGGTGATAATTGCTTTAAATATACCCAATACTTGCTTTTTATGCATTGAGTTGCCTTATGACTACATTCTGCTATTCATAATGAGGACAAATTGTCCATGTAGCCAATTGGCAACACCATGCAGTGTAGGGTTAAGGCCGGTTTCCTAGGAGTGAAATCGTCGATCTCTGGCGAGGCGACAGACGCCGCGGCCTTCTGCGCATGCGCCTGAGCCGCAGATTGACGTCACTTCACGCCACGCTCCAATCAAACTGGTTTTGATTCCAGCGTGCGTCGCGCCCGGCGTCGGCGACGATTCTAGGAAACCAAGCCTTTACAAGCCTTGGCTGCCTCGAAGCGAACGTCCTCCAACTTAAACGGTGCGCAGCAACTCTTGGCCAGTTTTTAATTTTTAAAGTTTTTATGTCCTTTTCAGGGTCATTTACCAACATTTTGTTGGTGGTTTCCGCCTGGTACGTGACTTCATAATACAGTACATGTAAAAGAGTGAAAATTTACTTACTTCTCTGCAGTGAAGTAATACAAAAAAAAAAAAAAAACTTCTATATCTATATTGGAAATTACATATTTTCTTAGAAATAGATTAATTTCAGTATTCACAAGCGCCTCCAGGGTGTGTGTGTGTGTGTGTGTGTGTGTAATTTTAATATATTTTTTAATGAAAACAAGAAAAACATTTTATATGTGACACTTAAATGCTACTTTATTTTTGCACGACTTTCTAAATTAATCCAAGCAGTGTCAACAGCTCAGTTTCTTACACTGACAATGTTTACAAAATCTTTACTTTTCCTTCTCATTTTCTCCAGACTTTTAACAGTGACTTATTTTTTCTGTCTCCAATCCTCTGTACTTTCATTAAAAGCAAAACACTTCGCACAAAAACTGGAACCATTTTTCATCCTTTCGTCTCGGCTAAATTCCAAAAGGAAAAGAAGCCTCTCCTCTGATTTTAAATCAAGCAATTTCACTGACAAATTGCCGCGCTTTCCTTGGGGACGTTGCCTAACCTTAATTAATCACGACAATTTACACATGAAAGCACTTTTTGTGCCACTGTTAGTTTTTTTCGTACAATCTTAATACATCATTCTTTTGTTTATTTATTTATTTTTAATGTGTAAACTTTCAGGCATTTTGTCTGTTTTCATTGGTGTGATACATTGTAAAAAAAGAATACAAAAAAACTGCCGGTTTACAAAGAAATATCTAAGAAACTGGGCTTCCAAGAAGGTTTTCGGTAACAATACAGCTTCTCCTTAAGTAACACTGAAACAATACAGCTTTTTAAATAACTTTATACTAATACAGCTTTTATATATATATATATATATATATATATATATATATATATATATGTATATATATATATATATATATATAATATAAATATATATATATATATATATATATATATATATATATATATATATAATATATATATATATATATATATATATATATATATATATATATATATATAAAGATGACGGTGTTCGTTTGTCTGTATGTTTGTAACCGCTGGCCAGAAGCCCCCGCAGCACCCACAGACCTGAAACTTGGCTCAAAAATTCGAACGTACCCCGCCCTCGTGCACCTCGAAGCCCAAATTTTTAATTTCGAATTAGTTATTTTTAAATTAATTAATTAGTCTCATTTTTGGTGTATCCGCCATAATTGAGGGGGGAAAACCTCGCCCCACCCCAAAACATTATATATCGTTGGAAAGGGTTTTTTTTTCTGAAAAAGAAAAGTTTTAGCACGTTTCTGTCCGTTAATTAGGACAGGAGATATTAATTAATCAAATTTAGTCAATTTTCAAGGCCTAACTCTACGCAGAACTGAAACACTAGAGCCATTTTCCTGATCAGCTGCTCTTTTGTCCCTGAAGTTACTTTGTGGTTTAAATTTGCGTATAGATTTAAGCCTTGAAAATTTATTCAATTTGATTAATTAATATCTCCTGTTACTTACTTAACTTTCTGTCTCTTATATTTATTTGGCGAATTGATTTAAACTTTAACATGACTTTAAGTGGAATTTAAAAGGTTGTGGAGCGCATTTGAACTAAAGGATATAATAATTTTTCTTCAGAGGAGGTTCCCGGCCAGTGAAATCTTGATTATTTGAGGGTCACTGTTAGATTGTAATCACTTCAAAGAGATGGTACGAAAGACATTATATTTCTTTCCTTTTAATGTTCACATTAAAATCATGGAAGAATGGCTGTGGCTGATCTACCTGATACAATCGGTTCCCTATGTTAATAAATTTAGATTTGGCGACCAATTTTACATTGAAATTACGGTTAAATCGGTGAATTATCACGGGACGCGGGAGCGTCCCGCCCCGCCAAGAAAACCAAATACAAGCCGCCAAGAAATTTCCGTCGCCAATAAAAATGTAAAAGAGCGACTAGGACTGTTTACGCGAGTAACCAAACCGGGGTTTTCACCCCTCTGTATCTCAGCCCCATAAAGATCCTTAGAGTTCATTTTTGGTATACTCAATCTCCAGCGGCCCCTGACGGCACATACTAAAGCAAAACATCCAGGACCCTCAGGGGGAGGGGTGATATATGTTATAAAATCGCTATTTTTCGCACTTTTTAAAAATTGTTTGACAGGGGTCCAGACTAAACGGTAACTCGGATTGAGCTCTGCTTTTGCACCCACATTTATTTTGTCCCAAAGCTCGGCATAGGGGGTTTTTCGACCCCCCACCCCCTCCCCCTCGCTTTTATTTTCCGTATCTTTTCTCCCGGGGGTCTTTAGTGTTGATTTTTGGTATGAATATTCTCGATGAGACATTGAGGACATTTTCCCAAAATTTACCCCCGGGGTCATCGCACCCCGGAGTTATTAATGCTTAAAATTGGTCCGATTTCTATCTACCAGCTCTGTTCAACATCTGAGCGTTTATGTTTTCATTGTTGGGCCACGAGGAAAGAAAACTCAATGATTTATAATTTTATCTGTTGCCAGTTTCTATTTGTTAACAAATAAAATATTTGTAATTGATTTTATTGCATAGGGCTTTTAACCTTCCGGAAAGCGCGCGACATACCGATACACGAGAGCGCGCGCTGGGTCAGAGTGACCCATATTACATTTTAAGAGCATTTTAACAATATTTAATGAATAATTCAGTAGTAAATCATGATTTTGACAAATATTAATCAAGGATCTCAAAAGTATATCCAAGTTCAAGGGGTCGACTTTGAATGCAGCTACAGTGGACCTGATCCATTTCTTTCAAATAGAAGTAGAGCAGCGAGTGTTTATCCTTGCGCCTGGGTCGAAAAGACCCAGCGCGAACGCTCGAATGTTAAATGGGATCTTCAATTTAGTTCATTTTAATATGAGATCGGCAGTAAGGGTTGGGGTTTTTTTTTTTAACTTTTAATTTAATCGTAGTATTGTTAGCAACTAGCTTTGTTTTGCGTCGGTTCGGGTGGTACATTGTGATTGATTTCAAATTTATCCCAGACTGAAGAAGATCCTTGAACTTTTGCACCAAATGCATGCCGCCAAGAAAACCACAGATGTCGGACCGCCAAGAAAAATGTTGAAGGGAAAAAAACACATGCAAAGTAAATTTTGAAGAGAAAAAAAAACAGGCAAAGAAATAATATTAATGCAAAAACATGTGATATCTCCCCAAAAACAACAGTGTTGTAAAAAAATCCCCCGCCAAGAAAACCTTAAATACTCAGCCTTAAAAAGTTATGATATCGAGTTTTCCCGCCAAGTTTGTGCCAAACTACAACTAACCTGTATGTATAGTTCTTTTAAATTGTTTTCAGTCCTGCCAGGCGGGAAGTTTTTACTCATTAAGCAACCACCTCACAAGACAAAGCTTCCCGCCTGGCAAAACTGAAAACAATTTAAAAGAACTATACATACAGGTTAGTTGTAGTTTGGCACAAACTTGGCGGGAAAACTCGATATCATAACTTTTTAAGGCTGAGTATTTAAGGTTTTCTTGGCGGGGGATTTTTTTACAACACTGTTGTTTTTGGGGAGATATTAAATTTCAAGGGCAATATTGCTGTGGTCATTGAGAGTTTTCGAAAATCTTGGCTCTACAGTTGTGTCAAAAGTTCCATTGAAACGTAAAAATTTCGCTAAAAATAAATAAGTTCGTCACACACACACGAAAAGAAGAAAAAAGTCTTTAAAACTAAAATAATCCTCGCATTGAACACTACAAACTGAAATGGCATTAAAAGTGTCATCAATATATTTTAAAAGGTCGTGGTGCACATTTGAATTAAAGAATATAATAATTTTACTTAAGAGGGTGGAGTGAATTTAAATTTATTCAGTTGACTTTCTTTACATTTTTTGCACGGGCATCGCCGTGCGGGTACTGCTAGTATTATATATATATATTATATATATATATATATATATATATATATATATATATAAGCTAACCCGGCGAACTCTGTTCCGCCTTAAAGGCAATAAATAAGAAAATTTTTGAATTTATTAAGTTTTTTATTATTAGAAAATACAAAAAAAAATTAAGTACATACATTAATCATTCATTATTGTTTCTGTATTTTAGTATATAGGTTGCTCTTCACTAAAGTACATTGTGATGCACAACATTTTTTGTCTTCCGATCCGTAAACATGCCACATATAATTGACCATGGGAAAAACAGTGATGTTCTAGATTCAAACCACAAACTTTTAAGGATTGGCCTTGTGATTTGTTAATGGTCATGACAAATGCAAGACGGATCGGAAATTGAAGTCTTTTAAATTCAAACGGCATATCGGTTGGGATCATCGGGATCCTAGGAATGAGCAATCGTTTCTGACAGCTTATCACATATGAATTTCAAGGTAAGTAACGCGTTTGTTTATAATTTATTTCACGAAAAAATCAAATAACACTCAACGCACCGCTAACTTACAACCTGTTTACTGCGTTCCGGAACCTGCCAGAACGTGTGCTTTATGTCGCTCAGCCATGGAGGTGTCAAAAAAGGCTTAGTAAAAATGCTTAGTCAATAAGACAGTTTTTCTATTTATGTAACTGACACACATAAATTATAGCCTATGTCCGTCTCCTGGCTCTAAGCTACCTACCCACCAATTTTTAGCCATATCGGTACAGCCGTTCTTGAGTTATAAAATAGTGTAACTAACACGACTTTCTTTTATATATATAGATACGGGCGATTCTCTGTAAACTGGTAATTGGCTGTCCGGACTGAGTACTTTAAAACTAATAAAGTGTAATAAAGTAATTATCGCTCTTAATACAAGTAAAGCATTAATACTTTGTGGCCCAATTGTATTTGGAGTGATAACACTTTAATTTTTTTTTCTAGAAATTATCTAAGCGCAAAAACAGTCCCCTGGCTGTCCCAATCCTATAGTCTAACTGTTCAAGATAGTATTTCAAAAAACCTATTAACACTACGTAAATTTGGCAATTAATATCTAAAAATAGAATGATGAAGCTATATTTTTCTTATGAAATAAGGTATAATTATGTATTTCTAAAACTTAAAATTGTCATGTAAATTCTGTCCGGGGTTTTTTTCAACAGTCCCCTGCAAAAGAATGGTGTTGAAACGCTACTTTGCTTAGTTTGAGAGCCACATTTGTGATGAAAGTAGGCATCAGGGTCGTTGCGAAAACAGTCCTCTGGGAAGTGATTTTATTAATTAATTTAATTATGAAGCACATTAGTTATTATGGCCACGATTTGTGCCTCAATTTATAGGTAGTCTCGTAATTAATTATGTTCCATTAATTTTGCAGATATTACGCAACAAAGAGCAAAAACACAGTCACCTGGCACAGTCCCCTGCCTAGGTATACCAGGCGGGAGACTTACCCCCTAGAATGATTTATCAGAAAAACACAAACTTCAATTGGCCCTCTTTCAAACCAAAGTAATAGTTTCATTTTCTGAGCAATAGTATTATAAAGAAAATAAATACCTTTGTGCGATAGATGTGAAGTTTATTCCAACGTTAGAGATGCACAAATATGCAGGTATACCGCAGACACGTGTTTCGAGGCTACATTGAAAAAGAATCTCCTTGTAGCCTCGAAACACGTGTCTGCTGTATACCTGCATATTTGTGCATCTCTAACGTTGGAATAAACTTCACAATAGTATTATAATTATACGAACATTTCAAAAA